>JAEBDU010000111.1:68608-147489 GCA_016802625.1 Heliconius numata | reverse complement strand
CCAGTACACATCTTAGCCTATTGCAAATATCTATTACCTGAGATTTCTAATATAATATAACTATATGTGTTTTTTTGGCCATTGGCCAATAAAAGCTTTTAAAAGCAATTACTTGAATATTTATAGGTTTTCGTAAACTGTGATTTGATTTCTAGCCAATTTGTACATTTAATCCTTTTATATTTATTCATATTTAGAATAATATCGTAAATTTCTTATGGGAAGTTTCCATTTAAATACCGCGCTTTTCCACGCATAGCAGTGGATATAGAGAAAATAGAGAGAGATATACCGTGTTGAGGGGAATTCAACACCGCGTTTAGTCTTGTTATCGGAGAAGGGAAGTAAAAAATAATATAATAATCATTGGAATTCCAGTTAGACAAACTGTTTCACTGGGCCAAGTTAGCCTCTTTTTTTTCAGATATAATTAAATTTCTATTAAACATCAATCTTACTGGAACTCTGGAATAGCTCGTCAGCCACACCCACGTGTCTCCTCCAGGTGCTGGTCCCTTAGCTCCGGTGCGTTTCATCTCAATTGCATCTTTTTCTTCAAGCTCTGTTCTCATTTTAGGATTGAAAAACTCAACATGAGGTGCTACTGTATTATCTTCTTGAACTGGTGATTGATTCTATTAAAAAATTATGATTATTTTCATAGATTTTATAGTTATATTTTTATTGTTTAATATAAATAATAAAATAAAAGAAGATCTTTTGTTTAGGTACATAAAAGTGTATTGAATCAAAATCAAAATTAAGATTAAAACGTGGAGAACTTAATGATTGGGAGTTACAGGAATTCATGGTAATCTCAGGTATACGAGAAAAACTATATAGTTTTAAGCAATATATAAAAATATTTGTTTATTAAGTTAGGTGAAATTAACAATATTGTACTTACAACCATAGCATCTCTTTTTAACCTAACAGAATGTATCTCTTTTAGCGATGAAACATAAGCGTTTATCCTCTTATCGACTTCCACATTCAGAAATTCATTTAATTTTATAAAATCAGTCTCTATTCTACGGTTTTGTTCATTTAAATTGCTATATATGTAACTATTAATATGTAAAATTAATGAAAAAACACCACAAGCACACGCGAAAACAGAAATCTTTCTGCAGCATATCGTTTTTGGGTGTACCAATGTTTTTCGAACTTCACCACTTTTATTTTCTAGCGTCATTGTTTACTCATTTCTAAATAATAATTTACATAAACACATTTCACTATAACTATTAATAAATCGCCATCTAATAATAAATCGTCCTCTAATAGTAAATCGTACCGTCTGTCGGTTAAACGTAACTGACTTATCTGAATGTAATCCGGGCAAATGTGGTCCTTCCTGTGCGATAGGAGTCGAGTAGTTGCACAATGACCCGCTACGATAACCAATTGAAACTGTTATTAGCCGTCAGACGCTCGGCAATTTTATGTTTAATTTTGTTTTAGCTTCACGTTTTATCCCGCACATATAAAGCTAGGCAGAGGGAATCTGAGAACCTATTGTTAAGACACTCCCTTCTCATTAAGACACTACCATTCCACCCTTTCCGTCGAATTCTGAAGCCGTTGCGTGTTAATTGGCGTAACACGCTTTGCTTCTACACCAAAGCGAAGTTGTTAAAATATAAAATATTACATTTACTAGAGTGAGAATCGACATATACTTAGTATGGCCGTAAATACTATTACAATTAAAAATAAACAAAATATTACTTTTGAATTTCGAATTTTGTAGGTTTTCTTATTTTCGCGCCTTTATTTTTATTTATTTTATTTTTATTTAAAAATATTTTTTTATATTTTTATGTATTAAAAATTTCATTTGCGTTCCAATAATCTTTTGCATTTGTGTACATAGTATATCCCGATTGTAGATTTTCGCTGTGAGCATAATTACGTTTAGTAAACGAGGTGATAGTGACTAAACTGTCACTCCTACAATATTTATATTTATCACTGGCACGTCCCGTCACGCGCTGGCTCAAAAAGTATTAAAAATATCAGTATTATTGGGACGTGACAACAGTGGGATTTCTTGCGGCATTCTCTGGTATATTGATTTATTTACCTACTTTTCTTATAATAATCTCTTTTTTTTTTGTAAATTGATTGCATAAAAATAGTCATCGCTTTTTTCAAAGATAGAGATATTGTCATCTATAATCTTGACAATTAATTGATTAATTTGTCATTCGGCAGAAAGTGAGGATCGGAGTGTCTTAACACCAGTGTCTCCGCGTACGCGGGATACAGCGTGAAGCTGAGAATTTGTCATATTGCTCAGCCAAAAATATCTGTACCAAATATTGACATAGGAGCCCATAGGTTCACTTATCCCCAAAAAATATGAGTCATAAAGTAAATAATAAAAAAGTCTTCAATTATTTAAAACATCAAGAAGATTCCCATAAACCTTACATTTTACAAGCAAATAACAATATTTTTTTCCATATGAACTGCGCATGCCCAGAAATGTATGTCAGGGCCGTGGCTTGACACAAAATACGCAAGGTCACTCATGTTTAGCAATTCACTCACTCCATCCCCTGGAACTGAGGAGGAAGTCCACGGAACAAGAGCACCAGCTTAGTTATGAATTTTGTACCTCGAGCCTTACCAGGTGAGTTGAAAGACTTTTCTTTTAGATATATTTCTTTTATGTAACTTTTGATGAATAGGTTATAGCTTAATTGGTTTTGATAAAGACATAAATAGTTGATTGCATGTCAAACTTGAAGGTTGTATATATTTATTAATAGTGATTTTGTAATTTGATTATAGTTGTTTTTTTAGGGAATATTCTTCTTTTATTATTCTGTCATTGTATTGTATTTGTTTTTATTAGCAACAATTCTTTGTTCTAAATTTTATTTAAATACACTGAAAAAATATATTATTCACTACTTTATTTATCATTATTTTATGAATAAACAATTTTATTTTATTATTGACATTTTCCAGCTCGTAGTGTCCAATCACTAGAAGAATACAATACCCCGCGTGCTCCTTTGCGTCGGCAAGTGTCTTTAGATGAAGAACGTCGTGATGACTGCCAGGGGCACTGGAGAGGTCCTTATCTTGAGGGCGAGGAGGAAGAGAAGGGAGTACGGCTGTTCAGGGCAATGTTGTTACAGCATTTGAGATTGGAAGAACTTAGACCACCACCGTGTATGATGGTTCCTGCTAATCCTGATTCAAGGTGGGTTTAATTTTAATCATTAAATCAAATTTTATTAAATAAAATGGTATGAGTATGTTATAGTTATAATATGAAATTGTTATGTAGAGTATCCATTTAGTATGACGTTTTTTTTTGTTTTTTTTGTTACTTCTTCTTCTTTTTATTTTGTTACTTCTTTATAAGAAGGTATTATTTATTACATACTATTTTTTTGCATTTAGAATATAATTCTTTAATAGTATCATTATTTGGAATCATTTAATACTTACCTTTCTATAAAATGAAATAAGAAATATGTTTTTTTTATGATAGGTATATTTATGTAATTGTTCACTCAATTCACAATTTATATTTATTAGAAACATTATAGGCAATACTTGAATGATAATTGTAGGGGTTGGTGGATGTACTGGAGAGACTGGAGGGCACTGGAGAGGGCAGCTCTAAGGTTTCGAGACACAAAAGCTCGAGCCCGCTTGGCAGCCCGAGCGGAGCATATACCGTTGTTGAGTCTAGACGAAGTAGAATTTGAAGATATTATGCAGGAGCTCTGTCAGGTACTCGTAGATGAATTTCTAAATTAAGGATTAGTGCAGCGGGATAGCGTCTGACTGTAAGCGCGGCGTAGTGAGAGACGGAGTGTTTTAACACTAAGTTTCCTTATTATATAATACCCTACACTGTGAAGCTTGTATTGTTATATAAAAATATTTTTTTTATCTAAATGTCAACACTTTTTGATATATCAACATTCACAACAAAGTTCAATAATTATCTTCAATCTAAATACCCTTACCCCTACCCCCCCCCCCGTACCCTTTTGTATATATTATAATTTGTATATTTAATATAAGTATCGTCTATGTATAATATATCAAAAAATTATTATGTTATCTATTTGTATCCATATCGCTCTTTATTACTTATGCACTACCGTTATATCCTGCTCTATCGTAAGTTTATCTTAGTTAAGGTTGCCTGTAAGAGATCACTAATAGTGATAAGGTCGCCCTTGCATGCTACTCTATGTCTTCTGTCTTACTATTTAGTTATGTGTTTGTTTATGTATGCAATAAAGAGTTTTATCTATCTATCTATCTAAATATTTACATTCTTATTGGCTTTTAATCTAAATTTCATACAATAGACAAATTTATATTTCCAGGCATGTGTACACATAGAACAAAGAGCTTTGGTGGTGCTAGCGTTCCTATGTGAGGTTGTAGGGCGGGCGGTGCGCGTCGGCGGCTGGTGCAGGGCGGCGGACTGGGCGGCGAGGCACGTGGCCCAGTGCGCTACGCCATGGGCGATCAGACATGGTGGATGGGTAAGTAATGCTATTTTACTATGGTCGAGACCTAAACGGCTTCGCCCGCTTAAATTTATTGTGGTATTATAGCTAATTTATATATTTTTTATACGAATTTTATGACTGTGAAGTTTCATTTAAATCCGTTTAACATTTTTTGCGTTAAAGTGGAACAAACATTCACATTTATAATGTATAAAATAGTATTTAATTAAAATTATGGTATTTATTTTGTCACTATAATTAAGTTTTTTATGGAAACATTATAAAGCTAACGTAATTCAGAATGTGTATGCTTATCCTGTAGTGTACGCATAACTTCGGGGTAAGAGAACGCGCCCTTACAGATAATGCGCACGTTTACCCATTGCGCTTACTTACCCCGAATGACCATAAACGGGAAGCTAAAAAAATAAATAAAATTCCTCAGTTTGATACGAATGTAAATAAGGAAATTAATTTTCATGTACTAATATTATAGAGCACCGTAGTAGACCGTGCAGGCGGAACACGGAGAGAAGAAACACTACTAGCTGGCGCAGCGATAGCGGCCCTGCTAGCCTTCTTACTGTTCTGTCGCACCCGACTTCGTGATGCCTTGTTGTAAACTTTAAGAATCTTAAGGAAATTACTTTCCTAATATTAAGATGCTATAAAGATTAAGAATTATTTCAATAATTAATGCTTAGTTTAATAATTATATTTTAATCGATTAATTTCGATATAAAAATAATATTATTTTTAAATTATATAATCAAACTTAGCCCATTATAGTATATGATTTTTTTTAATATTATAATGTATGCAAAATCTTTGTTAAAAATAATTTAATTTAGTATATTTAATCGACATTTTTAAAATGTGCGATAATTTTAGTTTATAACTCAGTCTAATAGATAACTAATGGTAGGTTAATAGATTTTGTAACTATGTAAATGTTAGAAGATCTCATAGAATATCGGTTTACAAATGCTAGTTTGAAATACCTATGTATAGACTTTCTTTTTTTAGAAAACTTATGAAATTTTAACATAGCGGGATTTGAACTCGCGCATCTTGGAATCCTCCCATTCTTTTTGGAACTTCCACGGTTTCCAAGAGTATAAGCCGCCGATGTTAAAAAAAGAATGAGAGATTTGCACCCGCTCTTTGTGGGTCTAAATACTGCTACGTAAAATTTTTCATACGTTTTCTGAAACAAGTATTTTTCTTTTTTTCTTGAATAACTTTTTAAAAATAATAAAAATAACTATGTAAATTTAGAAACAATTTAGTGTAAAAAAGAAACCTCCGTATATCCGTTCCAACCGATTGGTCAAACATAAATAATATTAATGATTATAAGCAATACGTATCTATGTTTTTTATAATTCTTACTTTTTTTAATACTATCGTTGATATTGTTTGGATGAGAAGAATTTAATATCATCATCAGTTCAAATACCGCGGTCTGGGTAAAGCTGTATTTACTTTGTTCCTCCAGGTCTATAATATAATAATTCATACTTCATATATTTAATATATAGTATTTATATATTATAGGGCAAGGCCAAGTACCGTTTAAACTTAATATATCCGTGAAAATGAAATTTATAGAATATTTTTAATTATATTTTGTATAATTTTTAAGATATTTTCTTAATACCTATATATTAAAAACATTTGCTTAGGAACAAATTATTTTTAAATTCCTCAATAAAACATTTCTGGAAAGTGGAGATTTGCGCACTTTGCCTTGTTCCTAGAACGAGAAAATGAAAATATTAAATATTTCAGTACTCTGATTGGAAATAACCGTTGTGTTTAGTCTCACGCTCCAAAATATAGTTTGTATTTTTCTAATGTTAAAAATCATATTTTTTCATATAAATACTTAGAATTTATACTGCATAGAAAGATTAATAATTTAGTTTAATCTTCAATTTTGCTGTTTATTGATAAGGAAAAATAAATAATATATTGAAATTTTATTTTATGTAATCATTAAATAAATATTTTCATTGTATATATTTTTGTTTTATTAATATCCTTGCACATGGGCAAAGGAATAGGGAGGGTCGAGTGGTCCGGGCCCATCCCATAATAGTCCTATGTTTAACCCAAAAATTTTACTAAAATAATTACTTTGATAACTTAAATAATTAGGTTAACACAAACATATCTGTTCATAGATATGTTTGTGTTAACCAGAACTCCTCCTCCTCCAAAACCTAAATGAGACGCTACAGGATTGGTCGTGTATATTGCAACGTGGTTGAAGGCCGTTGTCTTGACGGTGTCCTTGGGTCTCTGCTGGGACAAACGCAGCCTCGATGACTTGCAGGAGGATCACCATGACCCTCCTTAACTTATCTATATCATAGATAATTTCTCTAAGGTACAGGGTATTGGAGATGTGCATAGCATCTTCTCCTACTCTTTGACCTACGGAGACGGAACGGTTTGCATTAACACTGGACTCGCACACCACTCCCGCGGCCTTCTTCAGTGCGATAACAGATTCTGAGAAGGAGACTCCTACAGACCAGTTCCCTTCACAATCCAGTAGTCCCAACCCACAATTTACTTTGATATTAATTTTAAGCAGAATTTAAACCTACAACTATGCCATACTATTTGTAAGGCTTATTATTTCTATTCACCTGACTTAAATAAATACACATAATAACTCACTATTTTAATATTTTTATTGTAATTTTTCATAATACGGTCGACACGCCGATGCTCTTTACATACTTCATATATTTGAACACTAATATACAAAACAAATGTCTGTAAATATTCAAATGCGATACACTAAAAACTATTATCAATATTTAACAATCAATAATCTTTGATAAGAACAACGGTGTTAAAATTACAAAAACTCTTTAAACATAACGAAATGCAAAAGAATTCTACTGTTGTACTTCGTTTTCGTTTTCACTAGTATCTACATACAAATTATGCATATTGCTTGTGATCGTAAATTCTTCTTGTATCGTTAAATTCTTCTTTCTAAGGAAAGTTCAGGAATTATAGACATATAATATTTAAACTTAAAATTCAGTAAAAGCTATTAAATTAATACGAGTGGACCACAAATTGTGCAAGATATTAAAATTAGTTATTTCTGTAATCACAGTGAAACGATTCAAAGACTAATATTATAATACTGTTAGACAAGACCGAAATACAACATACATAAGTAAGACCATCAAGAGCCGCCCCCATTGCATCGTTACATGTTGAAAATCTCTAAAACTTAGCTACATTGTTAAAATTAATAACATTTTTTTTTACTTTTCCTTAATTAATAATATCACTATTAACAATCTACGCTGTCGTCTCGATTTCGGAAACTTCATTCTCATTTATAATAACTTCTGCTGATAAAAGATCAACTTCTTCCTTTTAAGCCCAACTGATATTTTATTAGACATCGATATTTTAAATTAATTTTAAATTGATAACATCATGTTTCTGTGTTTCAATTGATAATTAAAATAAATTGTTAAATATCTTTTTAAACAAATATAATATTATTTTTTGAAATATGTGAAATAGTTTTGCTGAATTTAACATTTCTCTACATTCTTACTATATTACAACGTCTTTATCAATCTCTATTTATTAAATAGATTATCCATCAATGTCTTGGGGCACCCCCGTCCATATTTACGAAATCGAGATGTCTCAGCTACGAAAAAAACGTCGTTGACTAAATTCATCACACCTTCTCGTGCGAACACCACTTAAAGCTGACTATCTATAGCATACAAGAATTACATTGAAACCTTAACACTGGAACTAGGAATATGGTGTTCATCAGACGCACTCACCCGAGAAGGCATAATGCGATATTTTTGGATTTATCAATTTAAATTTATTTATTTTTATATAAAAAACCATTCTAGTAACAATTCTACCTGGATATCATACTCAAGTTAATTAACGTTTTTAAATATTTAATATAGCTTTAAGCCTAATCTTAATCTACAGAGAAGTAATAAAGTATTTCATTTCATAAAATGTATCAATAGAAGACTATCTGTCGAAATCGAAGGCTAGTTATAATAAATTTGAAATAGAATGTCTGAAATCTAGCTCGATGTGCTTGTTTGGTACTGAACAAATGCAATTGATGCTACTACGAGTAAATATGAACAACGCGGTACGGTTTGTATGTATGTATGTTTGTATATAGATTAGTTAAATTATTTAAACCTAATCGCAAGGTCTAGAAACAATGGAAGGATGATTAATTTACAATTTCTACTTAATAATAATAATAATATAGTTATAAGAGAATAGATAGAAGACGCTAGTGTATAATTATGATTAACATAGCGTTAGAATAGAAGTGGCGTTTAAACAAGATACTGTACGTACATCTGCAACGAGAGTATCACATGCATTGCATAAAAAACAAAATAAAATATAAAAAGTAATTACAATTTTCTATGCTAAAAATATAATTAAAGTCTAATTTCATATCTTCAGAATTAAGAAGATTATTATTAAAATTTGTCAGCTATAACAACTGGTTATTTTGAGACACTCTCGATACAAATATCCGATATCTAACGTACCCGCATGGTTTTTGGTGCTTTCCAGTATAATATAATTAGATATAAGTATATTACTGCTTTCTACTTCTAAATTGATGTTAAATATCACCGACCTTTAAGAAATTTTAATTTGAGAGCAAAATTCGTTTGTAACTTACATTAATTGTATAGAATGGCCACGTGGTTGTACAGTTTCATATATTTACTTATTAAATGGAGATTAATTAAGAGTAGAGCAGAGAAGAGAAGAAGAAATTGAAACAGTTAGACATTTGGTAGCATATGAAACTGTCCAATCAACATTGGCACTACTAAGCGAACTACAGAAATTCAAATCCAATCTTAATATATACAAAATGCGTGGAATAGAAGAGAAACCATCTGCCAATCTTCATATAGATACTTCATAAGCATACCCTTATCACAGAATATGACACATTCGATTGTTTGATACCTATCGATATGTTATTCGTCCAAAACTAACATTGTAATTATTGATATTCATTTCTTGTTATTTGCCCCAAATATTCTCTTTTGCGCTTCGTTGATATTGACTTCTTCAAAGCAAGCAAATTTCTTCACATGAAGAATATTTGTGCGTGTAAAATGGTTTTCTAGCATTCTGATAAATACGCCGATTGAGCGATATACAATGGTCAGAACTGTTAAAGCTTAACAATAATATTATCTATCTATTCTAGTCTATTTATTGCTATGTCAAATAGGCGGGTTATTAATATACTTCGTGGGATCTTAACAAATGTTTTTTTACAAAATTATCAATAATAAAATTCAACGTTATCATTCGTTTAATAAAAAAACAAATCTAATCAAATAACAGCGAAAGGAAACTACGGACGGTTCTTAAAAGATGTTCAAGCATTGTGTGCAGCCAGAGAAGACCGTTCTCGAATATTAAACCGTGTAGAATAAAAGCAGCTGAGAAAAATAGCTAAATTTAAAATAGAACTTCTCAATGGTCTGAGCTGAGAAGAATTTAAGTAACACCAAAGATAAAGTACCTATTTGCATTATAAGAGATAATAGAGGAAGTGTAAAAAATTCTCTATATAGGTATACTCGAGCGGGACATATGTGTCTCCTCAACTATAGCACTACATATAGATATTAGATGAAAATATTTAATGAACCCGTTATAATAGTAACAGTATGTCGAGAAGCTAGCTAAAAATGTCTGAGTTTCACAACTCTTAGGCACATTTTATGGCGTACAAGTGTTTCTTTAAACACGTGGTCACATTTGCCCCGCTCCTCTAAATGTATGTACAGGTCTAAATTTTGTGCAGAGACAACATCGGCCATCATTTCGTATAATTTATTTTAACATCGATATATATGATAAAATATAATATAGACGATACGTACAGAACACTGTTGCGAGGATTCAATGCACGTTATAAGAGTTCTGGAAGGCAAATTATGATAATCACTCGCGTTTGCTTAATTTAATTTCAATAATGGGACTTTATGATTTTGTTTCTTTATTATTTCTCGTTTAATATCTTTTATCTTCACTAACACTACTATTAGCGCTAGTATTGGATTCGGTTTTAGTTCAAAAACTAAGACTCAAACAATATGTTGAGACTTAATTTTTCATATAACAATCGCTCAACTGTTTTAACTCTAATACCGTTTAAATAACTTAATTTCCATTTTATCCAACTTCATCGGAGTAAGTTTTAGTAAATTGTTCATTGTGTTTATCCAATTTGTGTAAAAAATCGTATAAAACATTACACATATTCTACGTCCTCGCGGATATGGACGAATTGCTATTCGACCTAACACACAACGAAAATTAACACCTACAAAGTTATTACAGTCAAAATATTTACAAAACAATGAGAAATCAATTGAATCGGCACTATTATCAAAATATCCATTTAGCTAGATCTAAACGTTACCGTAAAAGCTTAATAAACAACTAACATTTATATATAAATATCTACATTCTATATGTCTACTTATTTTTTTTCTATAAAACGCTTTTAATACCGACAGGTTTGTGTACAAATAATTATTGTTTTGCATTTATTGTTTATACAATTATTTTTTGTGCTTGAACTGGTTTTGTTTGAGCTTTAATAATATTTTAAATATTTTTAACTGTTCTTTCTACCTTCTTTTAATTTGAGTAAAGCTTAACTCAGCACTGTGAGTCACTTTAATTGATTCATCTCCAGTACTAAGTACATTGGTGTTGTTAATGATATATGTATTTTCCCGCTCCTTAAAATTTACAATTTTAATTTTTTTATAATATTATACAAAACAAAAATTATACCATATTTCTACATCAGTTGTTTAGTAGAAAACGAAAATGCTCCCAAGACGTACATTATGTTACGTATGAATTGTGCAAATTTAACAATTTAAGTTGAAACCTGATCGTTTATGAATACACTTTGAACTCTAAACATATTACTCGCTAGGACAATGTAGATAGCCATATTCGAGTCCAAGGCTAACGGCGACGAAGACGAAGTATAACAAAAACATGGTGAAGCCTAACCCTCTGTTCATCTTCCACCTGAAGCAGGCAATACTGATGATGACGAACACGAGCATCGCGAACAGTAGCACGATGCTGCACACCATGCCCTTGGAGTTGACTTGAACTGGTTCCCCATTGATTAAACCATAGAGAAGCCATGGAAGAGGTAACCTGAAAATTTAAATATGGTATTTTAAAATATATTGCTTTATGAATATATGGAATTAAGGAAGTTTTATCTGATCAGCAAGATCAAGACAAAGATATGATAGAATGTTCCAAATAGTTTACGCTTTATTGTTTTTATATGTATTGTAGGTTCTCCAATACGGATTATATCCTAATGATATACCTGCCCAGTGCGACTCTAAACGTAGCAGGTTATGGGTTCGTTTTTTCCCATTCAAAGAAAAGAAATATGTAATATCTTCATTTCCTCTGGTGACGAGGCAACGTGCGGTGTTAAGTTCCGCCTTTCATCATGCAATGCTCTACACAATTCAGCGGAAAGTGGGGAATGAATGTGTACCCTACCATGTGCGAAATACTTTACATTTCTACCATATTTATAACTGGATTTCACGCTTTTCTTGATGAAATAAATGAAATTGTAACAATAGTAAGCTGCAATTGTACCAAAGCTATCTGCTGGTCGAAAATAACTTTAAAATACTTTTTATTTTAATAACAATCAGCATTTTAACTTTGAACTTTGACTTTACATTTATTACTTTGATTCATTATTTCTGTTGAATATAAAATATCGACCTGGATTTACCTCACTTCAGCTTATTATGTATACAGGATTGTAGAAGGTAAATTAAACTTACACATGCGAAATAATTATTAATTAAATCTCTCTTGTATTCCATACAATATATTTATAAAAATAAATATTTTTACTGAGGTCTTCTTAGACAGATTAAAGAGTTTAGTTGGAGAGTTAGATTTTCAGAGTTTCATCAGGCATTAATGTTTAAAATGGATGCAATTGACAAAAGTCAAATAACATAACAATTTAATAAGTCGGTCAATACGACCTACTTAAATCACAATTAAATTACACACAATTGTTAAGGAGTAAAAGGTACAGTCGAATAAACACAGGGTTTCCCCCCTATAGCTGATAAGAAACGTGTTCAAATAAAGATTATATCGTTTTCTTTTCGTAAGGAGGGAAATCACGCGAGGTATCCTGGTGCTGGCATTTTGTTTGACCCAACATTCGGGCCAAGGCTCAAGATAATATCATAATGCAAATTTTCACGCCAGTTACGGATCATTTACGAGTGACTTTGTTATAGGGCATTGGTGTGAAGTTCGAAATAGAATCAGCTCTAAAAGGCATGTTTGCGAATTAAATTTATTATTAAATTTAATGATTTTTTGGATATCATTGTAAACTGCTGGTAGTTTTAGAGTCAGTAATAGTTGAAAAGATATATGAGATTTTCTTCAAAATTGGTTTAAAGAAGATGTGCATTCATAAGATGGTAAAAATAAATATAATGCAAACGTAAACAAAAAGAGAGGACAGAAAGGACCTGGAGGAACACCACGTATCATTTTCAAACGTAAAATCTATATCACGACCAAAGTGTTTGACAACCTCCTACTTCGATGGAGAAATTGATAAGAATAGAAATCACTTGCATGGGAATGGCATCCTATTCTCCATAGCTTAAAATAAATTTCTGTATACAAGTGTTACTAAGAATTTTTTGCACTCCATGAGTAAGTTAGAGATATGTAATTTATATATAAGTGTGTATTTTATTTCGATGCTATTTCCGTGATCCATTTCACCTCATATATTCTGTGCGTGTACTTTATACGCCCGATATGGAATTTACCTTTGTGACATTTCTCATACAATATTTGTATATTGCTAGTCATAAAATATATTGACACTACAATTTCGAATACAAAAGTGTCTTATAAATAACAGACTTTTCGTAATAAAGGACAACGTTGAGGCCGGTCCTGGTGCAGGGCCACAAGCATATGGCTGTAAAAGCGATAGGTTGCACATTCGATTCCCACACGAGGAAATGAAATATTTGATATTTTTATTACTTCGATCTGGTGTCGAGGCAAAGCGCGGCGTTGAGTTCTACCACTCAACATGCAAAACTTCCAGAATTCACTGGAAAATAGGGAGCAGACTAGGCTTGACAAAAAAAAAAGAACAACGTAAAATGTTCCAAATATTAGCTCTCAATGTAAATGAACATTATAAAGCGTTATATAATAAATCTATCAAAAAAATATGTAATGTATGTGGGTATTTGTGAAAATTTAAAAGTCAGCAACTTTAAAAATTACGGCGCTTTTTGGTATGTGTGTGATATTCATGCAGTAAATTTCCACTGCTGTAATGTTTACGTTAATGTATTGATAAATAAAAATACGATAAATAACGTCCTGGCGAATGAAATATATGAAGAAGGACGAAAATCAAGGAAAAAAATAATTGGAAGCTTGGAATTTAAAAGGGTTTTAATTCGTAGCTAATGACAAGCGTAACCAAGGTTCTCCATTGGATTTTTGGTTCCGGATGAAAAAGTGCAGTAAATCGTCATTCATAATTTAATAAATTGAAGTACAATAGCCGGCTAGACTAACATCTATACTACAGATAAAGTAATTTTTAAAAATCATATTATTCCCAAACATATGGATATTTTGAAAACAAACCTTTTTCAAGATATTTAAACAGACTTTTTCTATTTAAACATAATAAATTAAAAGAAACGTAACGCTACAATAACTTTCAACTGCAACTCTAAAAAGCCAACAAGTTTTGTTAACTTTAATAAATCATAAATATTTTAAAGTTAACACGACAGTAGTCTCTAATGGGAAAACTTTGATGCGACCAAAAGTTAAGAAACGAAGCAGGAAAAATATATTTGAGAATAAATCCAAGTACAATTTCTTTTAAAATATAACAATATTTCTATTGTATTTCAAAAATATCAACTCAAACGTAGAGGAGTTAGAGGCCAGTCATGGCGCAGGGGCTCAGGTGTGACTGTAAACGCGACTGGTTGTACGTTCGATTTCCACTCGAGGACATAAAATATTTATTTAAACTTATATTTTAATTTTTGGGCTCTGGTGTCAAGGCAAAGCACGGCGTTAAGTTCTGCCACTAAACACGCATTACCTCCAGAATTCGGAGGAAAATGGGGAACGCAGTGTCCTAACACCAGGTTCCCTCTGCCTACCTTGCTATGTGCGAGATACAGCATGAAGCTGATAATGAGCGAATAAACAAATTCTTATACGTTCAGGTTAAGAGTGGTTCTCTTTTCAATAAAAATAGTTGAAAGATAATTTTTATTCATAATATTTTGAACATTATTGCTTAGATAATAAGGACTCGCTTGTCAGTTAACTTGGTGCTATCGATCGAAAGATGCATTGTAAGCCAATGCAGTAGTGCTTAGTGGGAGTCTAGACTGAATAAAAACTAAATTAATTTTATAATTAAATGCTTATTATATTATTTTCTGCATTATTTAGAGTAGGCAGATCTTAATTATATTGCTCTATTTTTAATGAGAACCTTAATGGTCATTAAGATGAGAGAAAGCACACAAAAAACTAGACAAAGGATTTATTGTAAAATAACTAGTCAAGTGCGAGTCGGAAACGCCCATCGAGGGTTCCGTACCAAATTCGGGAAGTAAACTGATAATAGTTGTTAAACTTAACTTGGCGGGTATATGCATTCATTTTGTATAAAATTAACTATAATTATAAGTTTAAGAGCAAACCGTAATAAGAAATGCTAGGTCACAATGAGAACGGAGTGTCTTAACACTAGATCTGTTCACTCTATTATGTGCGAAATACAGCATTAAGCTTTTTTTTCTTCAATTTACTAAAGTACAAATGCAAATTGCATTTCAATGTAACTGTTCAATTTTAAACTGACAAATATTTAATTAAACGAGCGAAAAACCAGACAGCGGAACTGAAGAGAGGAACTTTTGAAAAATTGGTGAAAATAAGGACAATAAAGGAAAGAGGACTCTCGTTTCCGTGTATTTCTGCACTGCATATTTCATTTATCGATTACACTCTGTCTGGCACATCGTTGCTTTGAATAGCAAGAGATTTTAAATTTTATTTCCTTAAAAATTAAGTTTAAAATGCCGTAACTAAACGTTTTCAGGATTTGTATAGGCATTGTTTGGGGTGATCTGTAGGAATTGAGAAATTCTTTGGCGAAACTTCCTCGGTCGATCTTTTGGTTTCCGAGACTCTTCTATTTGGTTTGAAATTACGGGAAGTTTTCTTTTGCTTTGTATGTTTAAATATTTGGGGTATCTTGTATATTAAATATTTTAATTTTGTTATAGATTTGCGTTAACTTCTTCAATAGAAATATTTTGTGTGGCGTAGGGGTAAAGTGCAGCGTTGAGTTACGCCACTCATCACGCTATATGTCTAGATACCGGGCTATATGTCTAGAAAATGGGGAGCCAAATGTCTTAATGCTAGATTCCCTCTACCCTATTGTTAGCTTAGTTGTTTGTTTTTTAAATAGCATTGTTAAGATCAGTAGGGATCTATTTCTTCTAAATGTTAATAGCTGTAAATAAATATAACTGCAATGACCTATATTTAACTTTTATATAAAAGTTACTCGTAATTCTTAAAATAAACATTCAGAATGAAAATAAATATTTATTTATACAATTATATATCTATTTTCTGGTTATTGAGAACTATTTTGTTTAAGGATGTGTGTGTGTGTGGCATGCGATTGTCAACGCGACAGGTTGTGGGTTTGATTTCCATTCGAGGAAATGAAATATTTAATATTTTTATTTCCTTTAGTATCAAGATAAGGAGCTGCTTTCATTTCCGCTACTCAATATACTGCTACCAGAATTTGGCGGAAAGTGGGTAACGGAAACGTCAAAATAGGGACGGAGTGTCTTAACACTACGCTCCTAAGTTGCATGCATGCTAAATACGCGATACAATGTGAAGCTAAAAGAAAATTTCATTATTCTAAAATATTTTTATACACAATTGGTTGCCGACTTGGTCTTTAGGACAAGTAACTGTAATTATAATTGAGTATAAACTATTTTAGAAATTTGGCAAGTTCTCTATATTCCACAAAACTACAAAGAAATAAAATACTACAACCTTGAAGGTTAAAAAGCTTAAGCTTAAATTACATGAATTATTACAGATATTTCCAATTCCAATATCATAAAACAAACTTGGCATAACTTGGCAAAAATATAAGTTTCTCTATCTATGAAAGATGCTGTAAATTATACGAGACTTTCATATAAAATGTAAAGTATGTATTGCCAAATGCATACTTTACAACGAAAAATGATTCTTTAGCAAAAACTTACAACGAGGGAAAATTGCATATTTTGTGCATATGGTGCACTAATTTATGGGATCAGTTATAATTGGCAAATTGCTTATATTTTGGCTAAGTTTTTTAAAATCTTGAAAATAAGAATTAATATTTTAAGCGATTTTATATATTAATTTTATGTTTCAATAGTGAGACCACAGTATCACAGTGTTCGATTGTAAACATGATAGTTGTGGGTTCGATTTCCACTCGCGAGAATGATTTATTTTCAGCTTCAAACTCTATCTCGCACATACAGTAGGGTAGACAGAGAGAAACTGGAAAGTTAGTTTAATATACCGTTACCATTAACACACTTCTGTTCCCCACTTTCCATCGAATTCTGGAGGCATTGCGTGTTGCGTGGCAGAATTCAACGACGCGCTTTGCCTCCTTACTAGAGCGAGGAAATGAATTTTCACGAAATATGTAATAAATATTAAATATTTAATTTGAAATGAAAATATTAAATAATTTATTTCCTTAATTCAGAATCGCACCCATAACCTGTCACGCTTATACTCCTACGCCACGACTGGCCTCGAAAACCTATCATCATTGCAGCTAAAGTAATCCACAAAGACATAATGTCTCGAAAATCTAGTAATTAGTAGATTAAAAGAGTAACCCACATAGCTTTACTAATGAACTTGAAAAGCTAGTTTCATACGCCACCCACAGACAGCGTTTAATTACGTGGAAGCATTCCGAGCTGGCTCAACTATCGATGTCAAAGGGCTCCACCGCTTATATTGAGATATATGGTGATTTTGTTTAGTACTTTTCTCTCACGCTGTATAAAGATACAGCACCCTCTATACGGCTCCCTGCAAAGGCAGGGAGCCGAATTCTGGAGGCTTTGAGTATTGATTGGCGGAACTTAACGACGCGATTTGTCTCGATTTTGTTGATGATAGTGGACGAGACGAAAGAGGTATGCAGAGACAGCGTGGAGCTAAGTTAGGGTAGTTATGTACATGACTGCCTTAAGTTGTGTTCTTTGATAGTATATTTTAGAATTCAAAATATATGTGTATCTAAGGAAGTCTCTACTATGTTATTCACAAGTTTTTGATGGTTTTGTGGTAAATTTATCCAAATTATGTAAGATTTAGCACAAAATCGTATTTTTTAGCTTCACGCTGTAGCCCGCACATGGCAGGGTAGGCAGAGGGAACCTGGGGATCTGGTCTTAAGATACTTCCGCGTTGAATGGCGCTACTCAATGATGCACGCTTTGCCTCGTTACCAGAGCGAAAAAAAATATAACCATAAAAGATGATATTTAGTTCCCAAAAATGACTTGGCTATCTATGGCACTAGCTCATATAAAGACATATATGGGTTTATACACGTATGGCGAACTATATAGCTCTGTTTCAGTGATATAAAAGAGAAACTAGAAGAACTTTTTTCATTTCCAACGGAGTTTTGAATTTTTCTAATAATACCTCATTCGTTCACAGCATGTGTATAGCAGATGGTTGCCTTTCGTTTGCTAATTTTCATACAAGTGTATGGAGCATGCACACCAGTTTCATGTAATAACTAGCGGCCCGGTCGCGGTTTCACCCGCGTGAACTATGTTATTATTAATTTCTGCCTCCATGGCTACGTCCTAGTGACGTCTATGCAAAATTTGAGGCTCCTAGCATTTGTAGTAACGAAGTTTCATACAAACTTTCGACCACAAAAACAACCCCTTAGAAGTCGAAAATTGCAAATTCCCGTCTTAGCGAGCATCTACGTCCTATAAATAACACCTATGCAAAATTTGAGATTTCTACCTCATGTAGTTTCTGAGATTTCGTGATGAGTGAGTGACCTTTCGATTTTATATATATAGATAAGTATCTATGTAGAAGGAGCTGTTTTTTTCAGCTTCTCTCTGTATCCCTCATATAACAGGGTAGGTAGAGGGAATCTAGTGATAAGATACTCCATTCTCTGCTCTCCACCGAATTTTCAGGGCATAGTATATTGAGTGGCGGAACTTAGCGCCGCGCTATGCACTAAGAAGTAACTTTTACTCAGAAGTAACTTGTTGATATTATAATAAATGTTTCGTTATATAAATGTAAAACGGTGAATATAATAAAATAAGAGCAATATTCTATGATATATCCTTCTGCACTAGAAATTTCAATGCAAATATATGCATTTAATATACATATCTTTAACATTATAATGACGATAGCGTTGAGTCTACACTTTGTTATGAAAGACGTTTCAAGTCGCACTCGAACGACAGTAGAAAGACAAAAATAAGAGCTTAGACTCTGAATTAAAACGTAAAGTCACCATATTACAAAATAGGAGAACCTTACAATTAAATAAACTAACACATAAATTCCAAAGAGGCCGTAGTGGTGCAGGAGCACAGGGGTGTGACTGTAACTCGAAGGTTGTGGGTTCGATCTTCACTTGAGAGAACGAATTTATTTAATTCATTAATATTTTCATTTCACTCTGGCATCAAGGCAAAAGCCTGCTATTGAGTTCGGGTACTCAACACGGAATGCTTCGAAAAAATCGATGGAAATTGGGTAACGGAGTGTCTTAGCATTATGTTCCCTCCGTCTACCCAGCTATATGCGGGATACAGCGTGAAGCTACGTCAATTATGAAAGCCAAAAACCATGTAGCCATTTAGTACAAAAATGTATATTTTTAGTATGAATAGACCGATTTACGAGTTAAGCTTTGGTAAACAGTAAATAATTTTTCACCAATTAAGTCTGAAAGTCACGAGAGCAAGCTCGCAAGCAGAGGGTAAAATAAAATTATATTTTGTGTTGGGGTTGGCTCGCGTCCAAAGTGGAACTGTGATGTAACGGGGGTGGGTTTCAGAAAAATTATAAAGAAAATGCACACTGTAGGTACTATTATAGATGTAGATAGATTATGTGGATGAGGATCATGCTGTAGAGATTTGCAGAGCTGGTTATTATGATTGGGGTGTCGGTTCGATTTCTATTTGTTATTTACTGTTAGATTAAAATGCTGTATTCCGTACATAGCGGGGTAGGCAGAGGGAACCTGTGAACCTAGCGTTGAGATACATCCTTCCCATTAAGATACTTTCGTTCTTCACTTTTCTATGAATTTTCAAAGTAGTGGAGGAAATCAACGCCGCGTTTTGCTAAATATAAAATATTTCATTCTCTCCGATGGAAATCGAACCCTCAACCGTTACAGGCTTATGCGTCTGCGCCGCGACGGCCTTATTAGAATATGGATCAATTTAATATTCAATGAACATTCTAAGTCACGGAGAACGGAGTGTTTTAACACTAGATCCATTTTGCTTTCGCAGTAAGCACAATTAAATAAACAAGAAACATTCAAATCTGTGAACTAAAAATCTGTAAACTGGTACTACTTCTTTATAAAGTATATAAAAAGTATTTTGTATTTTTCACAAGCGTCCTTGATAGCGACGATTAAGAAGACATATGATTCAAATTTATGAGGCAATCTTCATCAATGTCACGTCAAGGTTACGGAGATGCTCCATTTATTTACTATAATGTCGTTTTAATTTAGCTTGTAACAAATATTATTGTAATATATATGTGTATGGAAATTTCTCTTGTTTACTAAAACTTTTTAAATTATGGTAATTTATTTAAATAAAAAAAACTTAATTATCCTTTGTTAAGGCAATAAAAAAGGGGGCAAAATTTGATATTAAAGCCGCTAGTTCAAGTGAGGTATCAGATAAAAGGGCTCTGGCTAAGCTAAGCTTGAATTTCAGAAAAAGCTCGAGACTACCAATTTTTGTACGGAACCCTCGGTGGGCGACCCCGACTCCCGCTTGTCCGGTTTTTATTTAATATTAATTTAAATAAATAAATAATAATAAAATATCAAAATCATAGCACTTACCCAACAGTAACATCAAAAATATTGCTACCGACTGAGCTCGACACGGCCATGTCACCGAAGCCCTTTCTAGCGACTATGACTGACGTGATGAGGTCCGGGACAGAAGTGCCAGCGGCCAGCAGCGTCAACCCCATCACCTCTGGGGGCACGTACGCCGCCGCCCCCACCAGGTTCGCCCACCACACCATGAGGTAGGAAAAAAACGCTATCCAAACTATAGACCCTATAAATGTTACAGGGAAAAACTTCTTCCCTGAAAATAAAAGGAAAGTGGATTTTTAGCGTCACGCTTAGGAGTAGGAAAATCTAGTTTTAAGAACATTGTGGGAAATTCTGTGTGAAGTAGTGGAACTCAATGCTATGTTAATTTTGTCAGGACGAGGAAAAATAGAAACAAATGTTATAAAGTGGGAATAACGGGAAAAATTTGGAAAAGTTATTTTATATCTTTTTAAAATAACTTTTCCAATTTTTTCTCGACTGTTAAGGGAGGGTTATTACCTCTCGGAGTCCTCGTATCCGGGAGGGTCATCCATAATGGGAAGACAATTGGTGCAACCAACAAGTAAGTCAGCCGCTTACGGAAACCTGAAGGCCACGACATGTCCAACGGCGTCGTGTCATCTTCCAAGTCTCCAATCTGAAAAAGAGAAAAAGATAAAGAAATAAGTTTATATTTGCTTCACACTTCCAGAGAAGAATCTCCATACTTTATATAATGGCATTTCTATAAATTCCAATATTTTCCTTAGGCTGTCTACTGTGGACCTTCTATATTTAAAATATAAGGGTTGAACATAAATATAAATCGTCCAAACAGCCTCTCTTTATCATGGAAGTATGCCGGAAGTAATTTGATATCAGCCCTTTGAATGCAATGTGGTTTGATTTATCTGGATATATTTGGAACAGGAAATTATAGGTATATTAAGTTTTATGATACTTTAGTACTCAGGGAATGATGAAACAGCCTTTACACTTTTCAATCCTATATTATTGAGAGGCAGAATAATTGTTTTTGTATTGAGCTTACTCAGCAAGTTTAAAATTACTTCCTATGCATCCACTAATCTACCAAGAAAGAATTTACTTGTAGTTTAGTTTTACGGGAACGGGAAATATGAAGAATTTTCTATTTTCTCTTAAAATCAAAAGGCCATGAGTAGCACTAGAATAAATCGTCTCCAAAAAGCAGTTTGATTTTTAACTATAATTATCGCAAAGAAGTAAAAGCAAGTAAATAAAGTTTAAACTAGTTAGTTTTTGTAAATTATGATGTCCTGAAGTATAGAACAAATGGAGGCCATTAGTTCAGTCTTGATCAATTTGGATGAAAGTCGCATTTGTCACTTTATTCAGCGTTGTGGAAAAGATAAAAAAATATATGTGTTGAATTTAAATATTTTTATATGCTAGAAATATTTATATATCTAAAAATGATTTTTAATCGGAGTGTTAAAATGTTCAAGAGAATAGAGACAAACAGCACTTTCTTCACCAGCTATCACCAAGGACCATCTGACTACTACCACAGAAAATGTATTATGTGAGTAAAAATAGGTAAATTATGACATTAAACTATAGTAAAAAAAGCGAGAGAAAACTACGAATTTCATTAGACATGAAAATAATAATAATATAATTATGAGTTCAATCGTATAATACTTTAGTTAGTACATATATGTGTATAATGTGATTTATATCAGGGTTGGATGACATTTGCTTCTCTGTAAATAAGAGTATATATAATATAAAATATTATTAAAATCACAATTATAATATTATTTAGAAATGTTGCAAATTACCTGTAAATAACAGAAACGACAATTAAAGTTAATTATTCGTCGCTCTCTTTTATCTATTATTTTTATATAATTTGCTTTGGTTTATGGTTATTAATCTTACATTACTTTTATCTTCACATATATTAACTTTTTTATTCCTTCGACATGGCTGTCAATTAATTATAGACATCCGACGGGTGTCATAAAAAAGGAACGCTCTATTAAAAGAGAGTAAACTCTCTTTACATGTCTATAGGATTATATTCTAAAAACTGTTCGACTTAGATATCGGGATAAATTTAACGATGTAGAAAAATAGGCGGGCGGTATCAACAAAGAAAATAAGCAAGATTTATGGAGATGCGTTCCAGATATACTTAGAAGAAAGGGTCTTTTTGGTAGAGGCGTTAGGATAAGGTCTTTGCATACGTTTGTTTTTAGTCTTCGACCTAAATAATGGTTTTTTAATGGGAGTTAAGCTATGATGCTGTGTTGGCATTTTGTATATAAAGTCTAAGACTTAGGCCCAGTAGAGACTGAATTATACAGTTTGTCAGATTTATATATATTAGATAACGTTATACAAGTTTATAAGTATTAATTGATTTCGATTTTTACAAGGAGGACTATTTGTAATGATTTTTTTACGTTTTGTCAATTTGATTATTGAAGTAAATATTTTATGATTTTTCCATCCACCATCTATAAAAGTCAAATTTATACTTCTTTTGTTATCATTATGTATTTTTTATATTCTTTGTTGAAACAGAAATTTCAACTATTTCTATTTATTTTTGACCTGACTGACTAAAACGAAAATATTACCAAAATAAATCCACAATCATCGCAATAAACTTTAAAGTTTACATATTCTACGTTGGATAATTATTCAAAATATAAGAAAAAAGCTTCTCCTCTTACTTACTACTAGCATCATACAAATGTAGTAATTGACTAGTGGAATGCTTATAGCGTACAAAAAAGAGCTTAAATGGTATGACATTTCAGTCGAGGTCACAGTTGATAGAGTTGCCTTGCGATGACCTCGATTTTCTACTTTTACAACTTCGTGTTCGTTACCAGAAAGAAGTTTTTCTTTTTCCTCTATTATAGGATTAAGTTGGCGACTTCAGGGAAGTTCGCCTTATCGTTACAGGCCCCAAGGAAACTTCCGTAATAGAAATCGAATCATACTATTTAAAGTATCGAACGCTTTGAAACTAGAACCCCAGTTCGCTAATGGTCCATGTATTTTAATAGTATTGAGTGTGAATTCAGATGTTAACTACATGAAAATTTCGCGCTTGTGGTGTTATAGTGGATATTTTTTAAAATACATATTGTTAAAAAAATGTGAAGTATTTTTTTTTCTTGAAAAAACATCTTATGAAAGTAATATTGCTTATAAATACATATTGATAACAATAAATGTTTTCGTTGTAATGCCTAAAGTTAATGAAACAGGGACTCGGTAATAGCAAAATATTATTATAACAAAAATCTTCTACATATGTACTATCCCACACAGTAGTAAACAAGAGTCGGCATTCAGCTCCGTCACTCAATAAGCAATGTCTCAAAAATTACACAGAAATTAAGGAACACAAGGTTCCCTGCTCCTAACTTCCTCACCTCTTCTATAGCATCTAACTGTACATCAGCCAGACCTCCATTAGGGAGATCCAATGGTGTTTCCTTAGCAGGTGCTGCGGAATGCCTCGCGGCCGCCGCGCCCGTGCCTCCCGCTGTCGGCCTCGTCGCCTCCAGCAGGACTTTGAGGGATGCTATCGCGTGCAGCTGCGTGGCCTTCTCGTCTACTTTACCTGGTGAAACGTTTTAAGTATTAATAATTAATAGTATTTTTGGTGTTTGGCTTTAAGCTTTATCCCGTATATGGGAGGGGAAACTTAGTGTTAAATCACTCCATTCTCCACACACCGCAGATTTAATAGTAGTAAGCAGATATTTTACTTTTCGTAATACCTTTATGGTTATTAAAAGTGAAATATTTATTTGTTTCTAAATTAAAAAAGAGTCTATTCTTATCTTGATTTGGAAACAAGTCGTTCAATAATAGTCACAATATAATTTAATAGATGCGATTGCTTTATTTTCTCTTTGACCTGGTCTGCCAAGTAAAGACTTTAGACTGGTGCTGCGAAAATATTGTGCTGTTATCGAATTCGGACAAGTGTGCCAACTTTCAAGCAGGAATAGTAATGCAAAAAAAGGCGTGTTACAAAAACATATACTGTTTTAAAGCAGAATATAATTAGCGAGGACCTTAATAGGTAAAATAAGAAATCCTGATCCTCCCCTTTCCTGATGGGATTTCGAGAAATCCTCCCATATTAAATTTCAACTTTCAAAGTCTTTTAGTATCATATATACTTTGTCTGTCAGTCACTCTATAACAAAGGAGATTTATGGTTATACATTTCCTTCAACCAAAAGTAGTTTTCGAGGGTTAAACTGCGCTCATCGCTTTCGTGTATGTGATGAAGTAAGCCTCAGTATTATTTGTACAATGCTGTGGTAAGAACAGCTTTATAGCCAAGCTTAGCAATCGTATACCGTTCTAGACAAGTTTTCCGTATTATTAAAATAATAGTATTTCTATTACATTTTATAAAATAACTAGCGACCCTCTTGCGGCTTCGCCCGCTTTTACTACTGGATTATTCATATAATGTATGTTTGCAAAGCACTTTAGATAATGTGAAAATTAATTAAACCCTAATACAACCCGCATTTTCGTAGTTTCAATAAGGATTTTCCAATTGTTTTACACAGCAAGGATTTTTTAGTAGGTACCGTAATTTTAAATCTGTGCTACTAATCTTTTCAAGTACTTATTAAAATATATTTAAATGACAATTTTTAAACGGAAGAAATTATAAACAAAAACCTACCTACTAATAACTACTACAAAAAATATGAAACCAAATATATCGCGCTGAAATAATACATTCAACTCGAATTATCCAATACGTGCAAACGCATCTAAATCTTCGTTGCTATAGACACAGGCGGGTTTTTTTTTTCGAGCTTGTGGTTAATGCTGAAGAGGGTATTCTGTCCCAGATGATCAGCAAGCGCTACGTGGCTGCCTGTGAGGAAAATTAAATAGAATGCATGCGGGCCGACCGCGTGGCAGGCGAGCATTCTACCACTGAACCACCGATGCGTGTAGGCAGGCGGGCGCGGCGGACGCATGGCGAGTGGCGAGCCGTTTCGCAGCAAGGATTTTTTGATATTGTAACAACTTCTAAAGTACTTATTAAAATGAAAAACAGTAAAAGACAGTTTTGATCTACATTAAATAGCCAGCGTAACTAATATACTTATTTGTACGCTGAGAGTAAGGGATAAGTGAAACTTGACTCGATACAGCTGATGTGTGAACGGCGTGATGTGTTAACAATTAAATGCGTTTTTCTCTAAAACTATTCGCAATTTCGAAATAGTGTAAAAAGCAAATTTTATCTTCGTTTAACGTAGAAAATTAATAAAGTATTTTAAAGGATAAGGATTAATACCATTATGGAAAAATATCCCTCACAATAAAAAATATATTGAAATTATTATTTTTAGACAGAAAACTGATCACTACACGTTATTCTTAAAAGATACGAATATGCTGTCGCGGACTTTTTTGTAGATCTTATTAAGAGGAACAATTCTCCAGTACATTTTTTTCATGTAGTACTTACCATTAAAACTCAATGGGTAGGACTTTATACACATTTATCATATTTATGTTAATTTACATAAGAATGTACAAATAATAAACTATATATAAACCTTCTATGAAAAATACTCGACCTAATGGTGAAAACCGCATCAAAATCCGTGGGGTGGTTTAGAAGAAGAAGAGTTAGAAACAACAGACAGACACGAAAAGCGACTTTGTTTTATAAGATATAGGATATGTTATTATATTATCACAGTTTTCCCTCACCCTGTATCCCGCATACAGCACGGTAGGCAGAGGGAACCTTGTGATATCCGTTCTCTATTTTCCGAAAAATTCTGAAGGCGTTGCGTATTGAGTGACAGAACTGAACGCCGCGCTTTGCATGATTATTATACGTTAAAATACATATATTTAAAAAAATTACGTAACTGATGGACTAACGCCCAATATTAGTAATGTATGGTATGGTTCTTTAAATCTGGCGTTCCGAGCGTGCCAGTTGAGCACATATCACTTCGCCAATGTCACGTTTATATATTAGTAATGTATCTCCTATCTCCAGTTAACGTCTATCTCGTATTGTTCGACATGTCTATCCAATCACTAACCTGCATGCCGTCCTCCATCTCTGTCTATTTCAATCTATGGTTGCAATTTTTGGATTAGGATTGATTATTAACATTGGGCGTTAGAGGACAGCCGACTACGCGGCGAAGATCTCTGAAATTTAGCATTAATGTCCCTTGGGCTATTTAGGTGAACACTATGAGAGATTTCCTTAAAATTCCTATGGGAAAGGGTAAAACAGAATTTTAAATTTATAGTCCACACAAGTAGGTCCCAAAAATGGTTTTTATATCCTTATAAGATACTCTAGACATAAAATAGTGAATAAATAAGCAAAATTATTGTAATATTTTTTCTTTCCTAGTCTTGGTTAAGATTATTTTGGGGTAAAAAGAAAACTAAACGGAACCCTTTGTTGTCAGTCCAAAACCATTTATTTTGAGATTGCGTAAAAGCATAAAGCTGAAATTAATATCAAACGAAATGCATACGAAAACGATAAAATATGACACACGGACCCTTTAAAAGATAGCTTTAAGCGTACATTCCAGAAGCAGATTGTAAAATAAGATTAACTAATAGTTAGCAAGTTTTAAACGTATCTAAGTTAGATAGCCGTATAGAATGCGAGGTCGCGGTTATCACTTACAAAGTTGTAAGATAAGACCAAAGTTTGTGGGTTATAATTTTAACCCTTTAACAGAAATAGATTAACATGATCGTTAGCTATTTATATAGATACTATAGTTTTGCTAAATTCTTCTAAAGTTATCCTAAAAGCATGTCTAAATATTTCGTTTAGTGGGTAGGTATCGGGAACCTAGAGTTAAGGTAATTTAACGCCACGCTTCACTCGTATCATACTACCAGAGCATAGAAATAAATGTAAATAATTTTTTCGAGCGGGAATCGAATTCACAACCGTCGTTTACAATCGTTGGTCCACGGCGGCCTCACATAGACTCGTATATTTTAAAATTGAATTATTACCAAAAATATTACGCATTTAACCAACGGTCGGTGTCTTTTTAATTAATTTTTCCGCGCTGTCAGCTCTGAAACGTGAAATAAATTCAGAGAGAGATTCACGTCATATCATTACATATAGACAGTTTAATCTTGTGAAAGAGTAGCGTCCATTGAGGCTAATGGAGATATGTGAGTTCAATAAATACTGTATAATATAGATAGAGCTAGTATATATTTTTTTAGGGCACGCTGTAATCCGTACTTAGCAGGGTAGGGAACCTAGGAAACTAGTGTTAAGACACTCTGTTTTGGGGGATGAATGTTTTTTAATGGAAATGGAGTGGCTTATGGTACAATTGTATATAATTACTTTTTAAACGGATTTTATATTTTGTGCCTTTTACATTTTCTAGGGTAACCGAAGCACTAGTTTATAGTGCTAAAACACTAAGTTTTTCTTTTTTAAACTTCGAGATTTTGCATTGAAGAGACACAAAAGCGCTTTTACTTTTACTTCTGTTTAAATTTTTAGGTTTACGCAGTATGCAATTAGAAAAGCAGGCAGCAGGAACCTAGTGTTAAGTTCGTACGCCATTGCCCGAACGCCGACCTATTTTCACGATATTAGCGAATTGCGTAGCGAAACTAAACGCCGTGGTTTAATCTATTTTGTTTGTGAGGAAATGAATATAATGATCGCAATTGAGAATCGAATCCACAACCATCGCATCAGGCACTGTTCCACTGCGACACTTCATTAATACGAATTAATATATTTTTGCTGAATTAATATTCGCATTTATACACGAAGTCTTAGCTTTCATCTTTTTGTGTGTCAAGTGACTGGTCCATTGAAAGAATCGAGTGTGATAACGGATTGAGGGCCGACTGAGAGAGAATGCTTCGGAAACTGACTCTCTTGAAACTGTTCGAGAATAAAATAGGCTTCTTTGAACATATGTATATATAAATATATGTATGTATGTATATACCGTGTGAGTTGTGGCATAAATTCAAAATATTGCAGGTCAGGCGGAGAGAGAGATCTGGGGACCTGGCCTGAGGAATGGCCTCAAGGAGATTTACCTAGTTATTACTCCTAAGATGAATTAGAACTTACAATCTCTCAAACGTAAGGTAGTCGAGGTAGGATACTGTTTAAGTCCGCTAAACATTTTGAGAATTAAATTAAATATTTTACATTTTCATATATCATCCTCGCTCTGCTAACGAGGCAAAAGACTCTTTCTTGAACTTTTTGATTTTGAAGCCGTCGTAGCGCACATGGACAGTCTGACTGTAAGCATGATGTTTATGGACTCAATTTCCACACTGAAGAATGATTATAGTTAAATTACTTCCATTTCCCAGCTTAGGAAGATAAGGTGCGGCGTTGAGTTCCGTCACCTAATATCACGAACATTGCGAAAAGTGACGGAGGAAGGAAGGAGGAAAGGAACGGAGCGCCTTAGCACTAGGTTCCCTTTCTCTTCTGTATAATGTGGGAAAAGCGTGAAGCTGCATTTTTTTAAATAGTCCAATTAAAATCAGAAGTCGAATGGAATCGAGGTCAAGGTGCATTCTTTCTTGGCACAACACTAGTTGTAGCCTTCGGTGTTTCTTCAATGGCTATTACTCCAAATATATTGCTACATATATCTTTGTTCTAGAACATTACCCCAATTTATTACTTTAAGATAAATTTTGGTGTAAATTACGTAACATTGTAGTCCTTTACTTTTAATAATGTTTTCTCAATTATCATTTGTTCTCCACATGCCGCTCGTATCGGGTACATTGCGGAATGAGTGGCGGAACATAACGCCGCGTTTAATAATTAAAAAATCCCGGTAAGTTTGAATCGGACTTGCCCAGCTATGCTTCCGTACCTATTTCAAGATTGTACCTACAATCGTCGCTTTTTTTAAAAGCACGCTTTTGTACCTTTGCGCCATAACGGCCTCAAATACTTAATATTAAAAATACACATAAAATATTAAACTAATTTTAAATTAATTTCTTTATGAATTTATAACAATATAAAATAAACAATTATAATTAAAGCTGAATTCAACTCTAAACAAAAATAATAATTGGAGCTAAAAATATATTTTAGTGAACTCTCTATTCACAAAGACACATTTCTCTTTAGTAACTTTGCATTGGAATAAAAATATGTATGAAAATATATGAAAAAAAAAATTGGTAAAGCGTAGGCCTGGCGGGCTTTGTCGTGGAGAGGGTCACTCGCCAGATCAAGAAGGCCATGAATTTGACCTACATTATTTCAGCTAACGTGGCTTAAACATGAGATAGTTTTAAATATATTAAAATATTTTACTATTTATATATAAAAGGAACTTTTTGTGTTATAATTATTTAGCGTAGAATGGTGTATGGAGATAACCTAGTGATAAAACACTCTCTTTTTCGATTTCCGCCTGAATTCAATCGCAATATTTCGAGGATCGTTTTTCATCTTTTATGTGGGAATTGAACCCACAACCATTTTCTTTGAAGCATACTAGCCACATAAATTTATTTATTTATATATATATTCATACTAGTGGGCCCGGACGCGGCTACGCCCGCTTGAACTATACGAATATTTATTAAATATATTTATGAAATTATTTTCAGTTTTCAATAGAGAGATGCGTTAAGCAAGCTCATTTTGGGTGATGTTTTCTAACAACAAACTTTGCAAGCCGTTGCTTAGCAACGACGGTTGTTATTAACATGGCGGAATAAATTGCATGTCAAATTAATAAGTATTTTAATATATTGGTGTATATCGAAAATATTACAAATATGAGAAAAAAAAGCATCCTATGTTCATCCCGGTACCCTCAAGTATCTCTATATCAGTATTGAATCACAATAGAATTAGCGGTTTGGGCCTGATTGCGTAAAAGACAGACAGACAGACAGACAGAGTTACTTTCGAATTTATAATATAGGTATGGATAGACATATATTTAAACTAAGATAAAATAAATCTTCTCTTGCTTCTCTTTTTTAACGCTGTACAGTTAGATGATTGTAGTGAACGCGGACTTTAGTAAAAGAAAGTACACAAAACAAAATGAAAATTTAGTACTTTCAATTACTAATGTCCGAATACACTATGATTCTTCTTTGTTCTTTTCTGTTTCTTCTTCCTCTAGTGTTCTTCTTATTTTTGTTCTTAAAATTGGAAATTAGTTACGTATATTTTGTAGAAAACATCTGACTTACTCTACTTACTTATTAATTTGACACGAAGCGAGAAATTACAATACAAATAAAGGAAAAAAAATATCGAAAGTTATGTAATTTACAGGTATATTATGAAAAAAATATATATATAAAAATATATTTGGAGTTTCTTTCATAACGTAACACATGTTTTTCAACTCTTATAAATTAAATTTTTCATTATCTGAATACTGAAATTGGTACGGAACCCTCGGGGAGCGGGTTCGACTCGCACTAGACCAGTTGATTTTTAGCTAAGGCGTCTCTGGCGCAGTAGCACAGCCTCTGACTATAACCGAGAGTCTAAACACTAAGTTCTCTTAGGCTATACATGGGATACAGCTTGAAGCTAAGAAGTTTATATTTAAGGAAATGAGAGAAAGTTAAACTTTTTGCAGAACCTTTTATATCTATACATACGAGTACATATATGTAGATATATGCATAAAAATACCAAATAAATAACTGCATTATACATTAACTTGGGTGTAACTTTTTACTTCATGCAAATCTGTGTGCATTTGAAATGCAAAACACCAGGTTACTACGACTTAACTTGGCACCAGCTTGTGTCTAATCCTCAACCATGCACTCGTAAACTTGGCTTCACTAGGAGCTTGGAACGTTAGCCGAAAATGTAAACTAGAATGGTCTTAGTCGATATTTTTGGAACATAAATTCTTGTAATTGCATTTTAGTCTCATTATAGGGAAGTAAATATATATAGCACTAGAACCCTAGCACTTCGCCTGCGTGAACTACGTTATCCTATATCTTATAAAACAAAGTCGCTTTTCGTGTCTGTCTGTTGTTTCTAACTCTTCTTCTTCTAAACCACCCAACGGATTTTAATGCGGTTTTCACCATTAGGTCGAGTATTTTTCGTAGAAGGTTTATATATAGTTTATTATTTGTACATTCTTATGTAAATTAACATAAATACGATAAATGTGTATAAAGTCCTACCCGTTGAGATACTTCCGCGCATGCGCTGCTTTAATGGTAAGTACTACATGAAAATAATGTACTGGAATATTGTTTCTCTTAATAAGATCTACAAAAAAGTTCGCGACAGCATATTCGTATATTTAAGAATAATGTGTAGTGATCATTTTTATGTCTAAAAATAATAATTTCAATATATTTTTTATTGTGAGGGATATTTTTCCATAATGGTATCAATTCTTATTCTTTAAAATGCTTTATTAATTTTCTACGTTAAACGAAGATAAAATTCTCTTTTTACACTATTTCGAAATTGCGAATAGTTTTACAGAAAAACGCATTTAATTGTTGACACATCCCGCCGTTCACACATCAGCTGTATGTTACTCAAGTTCACTTATCCCTTACTCTCAGCATATAAATAAGTATATTAGTTACGTTGGCCATTTAATGTAGATCAAAACTGTCTTTTACTGTTTTTCATTTTAATAAGTACTTTAGAAGTTGTTACAATATCAAAACATCCTTGCTGCGAAACGGCTCGCCACTCACCATGCGTTCGCCGCGCCCGCCTGCCTTACACGCATCGGTGGTTCAGTGGTAGAATGCTCGCCTGCCACACGGGCGGCTCGGGTTCGATTCCCGGCCGATGCATTCTATTTAATTTTCCTCACAGGCAGCCACGTAGTGCTTGCTTTTCATCAGGGACAGAATACCCTCTTCAGCATTAACCACAAGCTCCAAAAAAAAAACCCGCCTGCCTCTATAGCAACGAAGATTTAGATGCGTTTGCACGTATTGGATAATTGGAGTTAAATGTATTATTTCAGCGCGATATATTTGGTTTCATATTTTTTATAGTAGTTATTAGTAGGTAGGTTTTTGTTTATAAATTCTTCCGTTTAAAAAATAGTAATTTAACTATCTAAAAATAGTCATTTAAATATATTTTATTAAGTACTTGAAAAGATTAGTCGCACAGATTTAAAAAAAATCCTTGCTGTGTAAAACAATTGGAAAATCCTTATTGGAACTATGAAAATGCGGGTTGCATTAGGGTTTAATTAATTTTCACATTATCTTAAGTGCTTTGCAAACATACATTATATGAATAATCCAGTAGTAAAAGCGGGCGAAGCCGCAAGGGGGTTGCTGGTTATTATTATAATTTCTGTCTCCATGAGTACCTACGTCCTATAAGTGACGTCCATGCAAAATTTGAGACTCCTAGCATTTGTAGTAACGAAGTTTCATACAAACTTTCAACCCCAAAAACAACCCCTTAAAAGTCGAATATTGAAAATTCCCGTCTTAGCCAGCACCTACGTCCTATAAGTAACTACTATGCAAAAATTGAGATTCCTAGCACATGTAGTTTCTGATGAGTGAGTGACCTTTCGATTTTATATATATATATATATAGATTAGTCTGTAGTATATATGGAATAGCTTGATAGATTATACATGGAATAGCCTGGTGCCTTCTTCATAGTTATTTTTTATAGTTATTTTTTAACCCCAGTTCGAAAAATATGAAATACTTGAGTAAATGTGAAGATTTTCGTACATTTAAATATACCTAATGCTAAAAAGCGCGTAGAGAATCCTACATATAATATTTCCAGTAATACATTCTTCAATTATTTACTATGTATACAAATCAGTATATTTCCCAAGAAATAAGAAAAGAGAAAAGAGAGTTTCCCCTTTCTTTGTAATTTTTCTACACTGACGGCTTCCAATCTACCAGGAGACTGGTCGTTACAAGTATTTGTAAGATTTATTGCCGTTTAGCCTTCGAGATCCATCTAGTGGAACTCGTAATCTTGTGGTTAGACCGGAGTTAGGACTTTAGATGCATTTTAGTGAGGAATTTCGGTTTCTAAATAGATTTGAAAATTAAAGCTAGAACCAAAATATTCTTGTTTATATAGTTTTTGCAAAGCTTCTTTGAATTAATTAATATCAAATTGTTACTATTATGTAACAATATTTTTATAGGTTTTATAGTTCTGTTAAAAATATAGCAGTTGCATTTTTAAAACTGTATTTTTTTTATGGCGTTATGAATATATAAATTAATATAACAGAAGACCGTAGTGGCGCAGTGATGTGACTGTAAGCGCGGCGGTTGTGGTTTCGATTTCAGGGAATGAATTATTTTCATTTCGTCACTCTGGTATCAAGAAAAAGTTCCACCATAAGACATGCAATGTCTCAAAAATTGAGACGAAAAGTGCCGAACCACTACTAATTATATCTAACACTAATTATAAACCACCAATCCTATAAGATTTTCACGCCATTACGTGTTAATTACATTTTTTTTTATACAAAAGACTTTCATTTGAAGTTCACAAGAGGAAGAAAATTACAAAAGAAAACTTGGATTTATACGGACACAAGCGAAATCGCGATAGCCCTCAGCGCTGGGGCGTGACCCAAATACACAATGTTAATTTCCACCTTCTTCCGACTATTTTGGATATAATGTATTTGCTTAGTCATTTTTTTTATAATATGACAAGCTTATCTATCTATATATATAAAATCGAAAGGTCACTCACTCATCACGAAATCTCAGAAACTACATGTGCTAGGAATCTCAAATTTTGCATAGGAGTTATTTATAGGACGTAGGTGCTCGCTACGACGGGAATTTGCAATATTCGACTTCTAAGGGGTTGTTTTTGGGGTCGAAAGTTTGTATGAAACTTCGTTACTACAAATGCTAGTAGTCTCAAATTTTGCATAACGTCACTAGGACGTAGTCATGGAGACAGAAATTAATAATAACATAGTTCACGCGGGTGAAACCGCGAGCGGGCCGCTAGTTTTATAATATACAGGCCAGTCATGGCTCAGGACCAGTTGTGACGGGTTGTGGATTTCCAGGCAAAGAAATGTAACGAGGTTAATGAGGCAAAACGTGGACTTAAGTTTCCTCACTAAATACACGATGCCTCCAGAATTCGACTGAAAATGAGGAATGATCGTCCCAGGTCTCTGAGGCTCCCTTTACCTACTCTGCTATATGCGGGAGACACGAGTGGAAATTGAACCCACAACCATCATATTCACAGTTTCACTGCGCCAAGCTGAAGCTTTCCTAATTGCTTCAAATTTAAAAGTATTAATAACATTAAAACTATGAAAATAAAGGTTATATTACAATTACATACATATTACTCAAGTAGCTTTTTGCAAATCTTCCTTTTCGTTGTTCATTTATTTTAAAAGTATTTGTAAATTGTGAATCAAAATAAAATTAGCTGGCGTTGAAGCCGACGAAAGCTTATTTATTTATGAAGAGCTTTAAAAACGCTTTAAAATCTTCTGAATAATTAAGGTTCTTGAAAGATTTTAAAATCTTTTCTTTTTATCACTTCACAGCTTCACGCTGTATCCGGCGTGTAGCAGGGTAAGCAGAGGGAGAGATAGGTAGTGTTAAGAGACACCGAATTCTGGAGGCACTGCGTGTGGCGGAACTCAACGACGCGTTCTATCTCGTTACCAGTGCGAGGAGATGAAAATATTTATTATTCTCACCGGAGGAAATAGAAATATGCAATACATTCATTGTTTCGAGTGATAATCGTACCCAAACTCTGTTACGCTTACAGCCTTAATCTAGTGACAAGACACTTTAGACTCGTGCCTAAATATCTGTACTTAACAAAATTATATATGGGACTATAGTTATAAATAAATAAATATTTTATTTCTTCGAGTGGGGATCGAACCCACAACCGTCGTATTACAGTCACACCCTTGTAGTACTAATCCCTATTTAAAATAAAGGTCTTACTTACTTACTAAATATATGACAAAATAAGACATTTTTGAACAAGAAAAGCCCACAAACTTGACCGGATTCTCCTCGCGTTTTTCTTATGTAACTTGTAAGTTGGAGCTCGGTGGCACGGTGTAAGTGGGTCACGCCTTGTCACGGCTAAGGGTTATGTCGGTAGTTTGTATAATTCACAGTTTTCTTTGTAAATTTCAACCCTTAGTGTATGAATTTTAAGAAAGTAGACTATTTTGGATATGTGGGGTGGTTTGGGATTATTTGGATGTGGCTAGTTGATTTTTTTTAATTCTCACTGTATCTCAGATATAGCAAGGTAGGAGAGGAATTCTGGGAACCTAGTGTTGAGACTTGGTTCCCATTAAGGCACTTTCGCCCAATTCTGGTGATATTGTGTGCTGAGTGCCGGAAGTGGAATAACTTTGAACAATTCAAATAACTTTAAAATTTTAAATAATCTAAAGTAAACTAACTGCACCTCAGGTCTAAAATTTTACCACCATTTGGTAAAGTAAGAGAAAATGTTACCAAAAATATTCTTTTCAATTCACAATTTTAATAAAAAGTGAAAAATATTAACAAAGAAAAAAACTCACGCCTACCACCATAATATTTACTATGTAGATTGAATTCTAGGTTTTTCAAAAAACAAAAAAAAAAAATTGAAAACGTTGCCATCGGAATACACTAAAATTAATATTCAACACAAGCGTGGTCCTGTTAAACGTTATCGGTTTTAAAAGATTCACATAAAAACCGTAAAACCTAATAGTATTGGCGTAGTTTATTTATATGGGTATATACTTTACATTTTTGCCGTAAAAATATGAAAATAATCTTTGGAACATTTTAAAATATTGTAAATTCAAAGGTAATAAGAAAAATCGTATAAATATAGATCGAATAGGTATAAATTAAAGATAATCAAAATTCTTTTCAACCAGCACAAGTGTTATAAGAAATAAGCTTTCACAAATACAAACAAACATAAAAAGAAGCGAATAAGTAAATACAAAAGTAGAATTAAATTTTGCGTGTTACTGCGTGTTAGAGTGGTATAAGCTGTCAAAAATCGTGATGCATTTTGTATGAGCCCGCCCGGCACCGAGTGAGGAGGCGTCAGAACATAAAGTATGCAGAAAGCCGCGATAAATTGCCTTATCAAGCTTTGGATTATAAGCTTCAATTAAAAAAAAGCTTTTTAACCGACTTCAAAGAGTTTAATAATGAGTATTGTTTGTTGTTAGAGATAATGTTAATAGTAGTTATATAATAATTAGTTATATGAAAGAAATGGCATTTTGAAGTCGATTTGTTAGCTTTAAGATAAGATATACATAAAAAACTTATGTCAATCATTAAAAATATATCGAAAGCTAATAACGTTATTTGTTAAAAGTTTTATTATAAATTTTAGAAATTAAATTTCACGAAATAAGCGAATGATACGAAATTTAAATATGTTCATACTAAAAAAGTAATAATATTAGCAAAATACAGAGTTTAAAATAAATTTGTTAATTTCATATATTTATTAATAAATACTTATTATATTATACTTATCTAGAATCTACTCATGTACTCTTAGTAAAAAAATGCCAATGAAGTTTAATATTCTAGAGCTTTTATTTGAAAACTATATTTTAAATAGTTTCGATTTTTTTTTAAACTTTTGTTTTTATTAGAATATTTAATAATATTTATTTAATAATAATTGTTATTTTTTTTATATAAATAAGATTACATGGTAGATATTTTAAATTTATTAACTTAACTGAAAGTTAAAGGTGATTGACCCACAATACATAATGCCATATTATACTTAATTTTTATTATTTGAATAAAATTATATGTATAAAAATATATACATTATACATGTATCGACACCCATAACCAAAAACCTAAAATTTTTATATATTTTTTTAGATAATTTCTGCTTTTCCTTTATATTTTTTACATGCTCGAGGAGGTAAGGAGAGGGAACCAGACAACCTCTTTAAATTTTTTAGTGGCAAAACTCAACTGCTTAAGCACTCCCTTCTACTTCAAATTCCAACTACAACAACCCAGTAATAAATATAATATTAGATTAAATCAGATTTGTAGTAACAATTTTGATAATTATTAAATATTATTATTAAATATTTCCTAATAATTACGAAGCGATTAAGAGTATCGATACAAGTATTACTAAAAAAACAACCAAAACATGGGTCAACCAACTCCCACCACCAGCAACCTTAACCAAAGTGTAAATAAGTGAAAAGCGAAGCAGCTGTGCGTACCTAACTCACCGTCGTGCATAGGATCGATGGTGTGTATCATGAGTTGCAGCAGACCGTGGCGGAACTTGGCCGCGGGGGGCGCCTTGCTGGTTCCAGGGGTTGCGGTGACGGTCGCCGTGTTGGTGCCGACTGAGGTCTCACTCGATGTTGTCGCGTTTCCATGCTGGAAGAATGGTTTTAGTTTAGTTGAGAGGTAAATTACGTACATATTAGTAGTAGGGTAGGCAGAGGGGACGTAGTGTTAAGACTCTCTGTTTCAAGTGCAACGCCAAATTTTCAAGACATTGCGTGCTAAATGACGGAACTGGACGACGGAAAATTGGTGTCAAATAACTGTTCTATTGAATTGGCTGAAACTTTAGTTTCCAATGTGTTCATATTGTTTTTAAAATAGTTATTTAATAGTACTTTTTAGAACACGCTAGTTATTCAGATTAGTAAATAAATAATCGTTTAGTTCAAGCGGGCGAAGCCGCGATCGGGTCGGTAGTTCAAAATAAAACTTAAAAAACACCCATTTATATCTTACACAATAAGAAAGAATCAAAACTTAAGAAAAAGACCTTTAATTATTCGTAGAATTATTTATATACAAGAAATATCTGTTCATTATTTTTATATAACTGTTTTAATTATCTTAAAGAGTAGGTCCATTGTTCGAAATAACAACAATAGTAAAAAACAATGCCCTCTTCGAAGAGCTTAGTCGTCACGGAAGGGTTGTTCCATACGAAAATAGCCGAACTAAATATAGATGTGTGGTTTTTAATTTAAAAGATGATTATTAATATACTGCGGTTTTGTTTGTATTTATTGGAAAAAAATATAGACAATTATAAGGTTTTTTTTAGTATCCCCCCCACACACAGCAGGGAAGGCAGAGGAAAGCTTCTAGTGTTAAGACAATCTGTTCCCCGTTTTTCGCAAAATTCTGGAGGCATTGCGTGTTGAGTGGCGGAACTCTACGCCGCGCTTTGCCTCAACACCAAAGCGTCTTCGCTTTATATGAAAATATACATTTTTTTATGGAAAAGACAAGGCAAATGAGCGGTCGGGTCACCTGATGGTAAGTGATCACCGCCGCCCACGACCCCGTGCAACACCAGAGGAGCTACAGCTGTGTTGCCGGCTTTTAAGGTGGAGATAGACGCGTTTTTTGAAGGTACCCATGTCATATCGACCTGGAAACACTTCAGCGGGCAGGTCATTCCACAGTTCCGTGGCGCTGTATTTAAATAAATATTTTATTTCTTCGAGTGGGGATCGAACACACAACCAGTCGGACTTATAGTCACACACTTGAGCGCCACGACTGGACTCTAACAGTGTATATTTTTAAAACATACATTTTAACATAGGCCAAAGGTATTGTTTCATAACATATCATTATTGAAAGTTCATACGAGGCTTTGCAATTAATTAACCACATCAATGTGCTCATATTCAATATTTCAACTGTTTTTCATGATTTTCCATGAAAATTCTTTTCACCTTGGCCTTAATTACGTGACTTCATTGATGATTATTGTGAAAGTAGCCTTATATTTGCAAATATAAGGCTACTTTCACAATGTTTATTGATTTTATGATTCATAGTTAATTATGTTTGTAGGTATATCTAATAGTTATGTATGAACTCAACACGCAATGCCTTTAGAATACGGCGGAATGTGGGGAACGGAAATATCTTAATGGGAACGGAGCCCTTTGATACCAGGGTTCCCAGGTTTTCTCTGCCTACCATGCTATGTGCAGGATACACGTGAGACATGTTGTCAATATCGTTAATGTCAAAAACTATTAAGAAAACACTGACTATCAAAACTAGCTACGTATACAAGCTTTTGATTTGGAGGACACTAAAAGATGGTCAATAATTTCTTATAGTATTCAATATTCCGTTATAATTTTATTATAATCATTATTTTTATCATTTTCCACTTATTTTTGGAAGAAAAAAGAAAAAAAAATGTAATGATGCCACAGATATAGATTTTTGCATTTGAATTGGTAACCATCTTGTTCAAAAGTTATTAAAGTATTACTTTAATCACGCATAAATATACGAGTATATCATTTTTCCCTTCCTCAGTGAAGTACAATAGTAGTTTATTTTTAAAGAGCATGTATCCCCTAAGGCGTGGTTAGCGTGTTAGCGCTGTACTTAAATATTAACTCCCGTGATTCGTGTTGAAATGTATGAGATTTGTATGTTTCATATTTTTTCCATTTAATTTAGATATTTTTTATAGATTTAGCGTTTTATTATATTTAAAAATGATATTTTATTTTAAAAATTCATTCTGTTTCATTAGATACCCATATTAGCTAGATTGTACAAAAAAGTGTAATTCATCCATTTTGTATGCAACGGCCATCCATTCATCCATGTTTTAGTAACAACAATATTGATTATATATAATTTCAGAACCGAAGTCTGAGAAGTAGATTAAATTGCATACTAACACGTAAAGTCAGTCAGTCATAACTAAAAATTGTATTTGACACGTTCCAGGTGCCCGAGGCAACTCTGACCGCAGGTTAATCCTTTCATCACCACGTTAATTATTTTGGGTGATAATAATTAACGTGTCGGATGTAGCCTTTAACCTTTCTCGATAAATGAACTATCCATTGAAAAGCTAGAGATTACAGAAGGTTATACAAAAAAAAGGTTTTTTTTTGGGTTTTTGGGTTGGAAGGTTTGGATAAACCAGTGGTTTCTAAGATTAGTGCGTTCATTCTAATAAAACCTTCAGTTTTACAATATTAAAATAAATATAATATATAATTGAAGCTGACCATATTAGAGATTTGTAATATAAGATAATTTAAGAAAAACGCATGTGTGGTTTTTTTACAGCAAGTTTTTTGGTTCAAACGGTGTCTTAAATCCCAAAATATTCTGTACTTAACGGTGTACTTATTTTAATTTTAAGGCTCTACCTATTACCATTGAAATCCAACTCCTTAGAACTCTGCCATCTATTACCAATTAGTCACTAACCACGAGATCAATCGTTTAGTGAATAATTAGGAAAATGTTTCCTTATTTGTAAACATAAAGCTTTCAAAGTTCAAAGAAGAAATATTAGCATAAAAATAATCAAAGCATTTGCTTTTGCCAATGTAGAGAAAAAAAATCATATTTGATTCGTTATTGAGAACAAAATAATTAATCATTAAAGCGAGTGGTTATTTTATAAGTAATTATTTAATATATTATAATTAGGGTTCTCGTGACGCGATGGATGTGGGTTCGATTCACTCTCAGCCCACGCACAGATATCAGTGTACGGAGTGTCTTAACACTAGGTTCCTTCTGCCTACTTTGCAGCGTTGTTCCACTATTACATTTATTTATATTAACTGTCGGAGCTAAACGCTGCGCTTCGTCTCAGCACCCGAGGTTTCGACATCTGACACGCAATGTGTCTAAAATAGATGAAAAGAATATAAAAAAGTGATGTAAAAAGTGATATTAAACGAGACGACATATTCTTTATATATAAAATATCATAAAATATTAAAATTATATTGAAAAGAATTTTTCTAATTGCCTCACACGAGGGTCGTTAGACTTTAACGACCGGAGTCAATCTTTTTTGCATGAACCTGGAGCCATGCCAGGGTTCGTACCAAACGTTCATTTAGTTTACACGCGGATGTGAAATAGTTCAAAGTGAATGTCAAAATGTGCTTATAATTTGCTGATTTTTTTTTAGTATAAAATAGTTGATTTAAAATTTTTATATATTAATTAATTTTATCACGGTATCTTTATCTATTAAGCTGTTCAACATTTTAAGTATTTGTTAGAAGGACGTAGTTTTACAATTTTAACAGATCATAAACCATTAGTTTACGCATTTAGTAAAAAGTCCAAAGGAAAAGAGAGTGAGACGTATTAGACATTAAATATTTATAAGCGAATATTCAACGGAAATATAAAATATATTTAAGATAACAAAAATAGCGTTGCGGATAGTTTATCGTATAGAGGCAGTCCCAACCGTAGTAGATTACTTGGAAATCGCTTTAGAACAACTATATGATAAGGAGTTATTAAAATTAATAAAGTCAACAACCAACAATGTAAAGCTTAGAAAGGTAAGTTAATCAGGTTCTGAGGAGATGATTTATTGTGAGACTTCTTCGAACCATATGAGGTCATACTTACCAAAATAATTTGGAAAAAATATTTTTAAAATAGGTATGATGGTTATTGATGATTCAATAAAATGGTTACTAAGAACAAAATAACACTATTGTTCCTTATGCCTCGAATAACGAGGAATTCGTAAACATAAAAATATTTAGATAAAAAAAAGGATTCGCCCGTGCATTGCAATTAAAGGTCAACTATTTTTTTTTAATATTGTATATGAGTCTTGCCTCGATTTTTAATGAGGTTATTATAACGTAACATTGTTATGAGGCTATTTATTGTGCAGGATATGACGCCATTCGTACAAGCATGCGACTTGCTTGTAAACGATTGTGGATTCAATTCCCACTCGAGGAAATTAAATATTTAATACTTTTGGCGGAAAGTGGGATACGGAAGCTCTTAAAAAGAATGTAGTTTCTTAACACTAAGTTCCCTAGTTCCCCTGCTTTACTATGTGCGAAATATAATGTAAACTTAAAGTAAAAACATATTTATATTAAATATTATTGAAACACAAGTAAACATCTTGAAAACAAACAAAGTTATTACAGTAAATCGTGTCGTACCCGTGTAATCTAAACGATCCATCATATTAGGGTCGCCATAATACCGTAAAAGCTCGAATTACTAAACAATACACAATCGTTTAATATAAATGGTCACATTTCAGGCATGTTGTAAGACCTACAAGGCTAGGCCTAGGTTACAAATTGCTGATGTGGAATATAAATTAGGATCTTATAGGGTTTATTATAATTGCCTCGTATTAATAAGAGCTGAGAGGGTTTGAGAATGAAAGTGGGTGGAGTGTAAGTAGTGGATTTTAAGATTTAAAGTGTGTTTTTATTTAATTTATTTAAAATCTTTTTTGATTGTATAATAAATGAATGTTCTATGTTTGTCAATTATTGTACGAAAAAATATTAATAAGTCGTTGCCTGGCAGATGCCAGTTATTAAATCACTAACTTACCTACATGTCAAACTTAACTTTCTTTTGTTAATACACTCCGTTCTCCAATTTCTCTGGAATCTTTGAACCTACTACCGTCATATTTAAAGATGATGCGTGCGATGATCTTCTGCGGGTTCTAAAAATCCTTTATTTCAGCTTCACGCTATATCCTGCATACATCAGGGTAAGCAGAGGGAACCTAGTGTGTAGTTAAATTCAAATGACATCAGAGCGAAGAAATGGAAATATAAATTTAAATAAATATTTCATTTCCTCGAGTGGGGATCGAACCCACGACCAATCGGTTTACAATCACACTTTACGCCACTGCGACGACTGGCCTTAAAAAATTAAAAAATACAAAAATAAAATTCTCAAACATCAAGTATAATTGAATTATCCAAAGAGTATCCAAACGGCGAGCAGCCAAAAAACACAAGTGGGGAAACTCGAGGGGAAATTGAGGTAATACCTACATATATCCATGTTTTCCACCAAATTATCGAAGCTTTAATTTAAAGCGCGCGATAAAGGCAATTGCAATTATTCGATCTGTCAAAATGGAAAACCAATAAGAGTGGTTAAATGGACGCAATCTGCTGATATGCTGATATGTGAGAGTGACTATATTTTATATATTCAATACTTTTATCGGTTTTTTTTAATATATATTTTTATCTTTCTTACTTCTTTTTTTGGTATAGATAGATATCTATCTTTTATTATTGAGTGACTGACAGATAGATAACATAGTTGTAGAGTGGAATTTGGTGTGTGTACTTTGGGAAGTATAGGCGGCGGGAATGGGTTTAGATTTTACATTTTGTGGTTCACGCAAGCTAAGTTAGTATATGTTACATGCGGGATACAGCGGGAAAAAACTACATTAGTACTTTATTAAAAAACTTCTTCAGAGAAAAGTAGCGTAAATGTTAGTTGAATGTTCCTTCCACTATTGTAGATATGTTTACGAAGGTTTCATTGTTCATCTGTTATTAATAACACTATTGTTATTATTAACATGATTCTATTCTTAATTATTTAATGTAAATTCTTTGCAATGGAATGAGATAGTGAAATATTATTTACTTATATAAGTTTCATTTTTACCGCTCTGCTAATAAGACGAAGCACGGCGTTGGGTTTCGCCGCTCAATAAGCAATGTCTCGTAAATAAGACGGTTAGTGGGAAACGGTATGATCTAATGATCATATGAATCATATGAATGATCATATGAATTTTTTAAGCATAACACTTAATAGTGTTATGCTTAAGAAATTTAGTTTTGAAGAAGTTGAAGACAGTCGTGGCGCAGGGGAACAAGAGTGCCACTATATACATGACAGGTTCTGGGTTCGATTCCCACTCGAGGAAACTCAACACTGAAAGTCTCAACACTGGGGTCCCCGGTACTCTCTGTCCCTGTTATAATCCCGCATATCACAGCGTGAAACTGAAAAAAACTTTAAAGTATATTTTTAATACAAACAAAAGTAGCCGAAAAAAACTAACACTTTTCATACAAAACACAACGGATGGGTGAAATATTTCTAACAATTCATTTCTGTTTGAAACATAAAAATACCAGCTCATATTCCATTCGCAACCAGAAATGTATAAAAATAGCTATGAGACCTAACTCTAGGTAAAGAGACGTCGTCAATCTTCACGGGGCCTTGAACTTTTTAATTAATAGTGAAAAAGATTTCACGTGTTCGTGAATTATATTTATTTTTTTTATTTTTATATAATTTAATTTAATTTTTATATATAGAAAACAAATTAATTCGAAATCAGCTTCACGCTGTATTCCATGCACAGCAAGATAGACAGAGGGAATCTAATGTTAAGACACTCCGTTTGCCACTTTTCGATGAATTCTAGAGTCATTGGCGGAATTTAACGCCGCGATTTGCCTCGAAAACAGTGCGTTGAAATAAAAATATAAATTTAAATAATTATCTAATTTCTTCAAGTGGGAATTGAACCCGCAACCAGTCACGTATACTTTATAACCTTGCGCCACAAGTGGCCTCATTTTTTTATTTTTTTATAATAATTGGTTTTATAACGATCAAATTATTTTTTCTTCTCTCCCGCCTATATGGGCGGAGCGCTTTATATAGCAAGAATGTTAATTAAAATTAGAGTCCAGTCGTGGCGCGGGACGACAAATGTGAATGTAAACGCGAAAATTGCCGAAAATTGTACAATGAAATGTCTATTTCCTGCATATATATATATCAAGATAAAACGCAGCGTTAAGTTCTGCAACTCTACACACAACGTCTCGAGTTTAAGGCGGAAAACGGGTACCAGGTACAACAAGAAGCTAAAAAAGTATATATAAATAATAATACTCTCCCCTTTAAAAAAATTTAGAAATAACGGTGTTATTAAAACGACTTTTCGAGTCACAAGTTATTTGTGAGCTTAACGAAGAATTGGACGTTTTATTATTACGCTTGGTTAAGCGCGGGAGCTGCTTCTGTCACTTCGTTATGGCCGTAATATGGAAGAGATTAGTTAATATTTTTTTAGATTCACTTTTCGCCAAATTCTGGAAATAAGGAGTGTTGAGTGGTGGAGCTAAACGCCGCGTACATACATACGTTAACTGAGCAAGGAATATATAATATTTTAAGGGAGGAAACGAAAATATTAAATTTAAATTCAAAATATTCTTTATTCAAATAGGCAATTATTATAAACACTTTTGAATCGTCGAATTAACATATGAACAAAAAGCTACCACCGGTTCGAAAGGCAGTTCTGCTTTTAATTTCCTCGACCGGGAATCTAACCCACACTTGTCGTGTTTACAGTCGCACGCTCGCGTCTATTATATATTTACACCTTCTATTTAAAATATAAAAGAAAATGTATACAAATGAGAAAAAAGATTAGCCGACATTTCTTCCAATGAATGGAGCTTTAATGTAACGCGATAGTCCCCGGAAACGTTAGGCGCCACGCCCTGAGAGCAAATATCCTGGTTTATAACGAAAAATATTCCCATTCTAAATCTTTTATATTAGAACTAATGTAAAATAAAAATAAATCAGCATTACGCTGTATCCCGCAGGCAGGAGAGAAAGCAGAGGGAAATTAGTGTTAAGACACTCCGTTCTCCATTATCGGCCAAATTCTGGAAGCATTACGAATTAAGAAAAGGTTTAAGTGCACTTTATAAACTAATTAAAATATAAAACTAATTTAAATATAATCTTTTTAAAGTTAAATTTGAGGGTAGCATTATAATAAAAAAAATATTTTGCTACAAGCGCCTCGAACCTACTACCCGCGTGTTGTTATATTATATTATATAAGCGAATCAACCAAGACAATGGCTAGAGATCTAGACCGTTAAACGATAGTACTAAATCATTACTTAATGTACGTCTCAATGATAGATATCAATATGTCGCATGTCAGCTCGTCTGTCAAGTTTCAGCGTTTCGGCGTGGCAAAGCTTAATAAGACAGTCAGACCAGACGGTGTGGTGGACAGTGGTTGTGAAGGGGAGGGAAAGGAGTGGGGGGGGGGTCGGTATGAAACGCGACTCGTGTCGAAGTAAATCGCGGCGTTGAGTTTCGCTGCTCATCACGCAATGCCCCAAGAATTCGGCGGAAAGTTGGTGGCGGAGCGTATTACGTGCTAGGATTCCTCTGCCTACCCTGCTACATGCGGTATACAAAATATATCAAAGAAGTCGTGGTGCAGTAAAAAAGTGCAGAACAGTCTGTCTGTAATAAAGTATAGAAATATTTGGGATTGACATCAATTGAGCACGAATTCGGGCGAAAAGCGGAGAACACGTGTGCGTTGACTAGGTCCTTTTGTCCTAGGCTAGGTCCGATTGTAAACGCTACGGTTGATTTGCATTTCCTGCTTTGGTATAAAAGCAAAGCGCCGCGTTGAGTTACGCTAATAAACACCCAATGTCAGTGAAGAACCGAGTGTTTTCTCTCAAAACTCCCTTCACCCTACGTTACTCCACCCGCGGGATCCGCAAAAAACAGCACGAGGCAAAAAATAAATTTAAATTATAAATTACAGTCGGCCATTTTTAAAATTAATTAATTAAATTAATGACAATTGTTATTTATATTAAGACATCAAAAAAAAACACGACCTACTTCGAACTGTAGGCTGTGGGCTGTTACTGAAATGTCAGATATAAACTGTTGTTCGAATTCGCTCTAACTTATCAAATGGCTTGTTGGGAAAAGTAGGGCCGTACTGGGAACTTACTTTTATTTATACTTTATTGTAAACTGGCTTCTAAGTGATAAGTTTTTTTTTTGGGGATGAAATATGACTGTTTTATTTGAGAGTTTAAGAGCTGTTCTTGAAAAACATTATGGTATTTTTACACCGACGGTTGTGGGTTTGATTATTATATTTATATTTCCTCGCCTTAGTAATGTATGGGTCTAAAAACAATTTTGGGAAAATTAGACGTAAAGTGCCGAACGGAGTGTCTTAGCACTACGTCCAACGCGAGATACAGCGTAAAGATTTAAAAAATGTTGGTATAGTGCCTTCGGCGTATGTTTGACAGAAGGTGAGGGTAGAAAATACAAAGCCCACTCAGTTTCCAAATATTGTGTATCCAATGCCTCTAGAATTTGGCGGAAAATGGGGAAAGGAGTGTCTTAAAAGTAGGTTCCCTCTGCCAACCCTGCTGTGTGCGGGATACAGCGTAAAGCTGATTTTTTTTACTTTTTTTTATATTCTTAACTTTAATTTTGTTAACTTTAAGTATATTTTTACAATGAGCTTGCAATTTATTCACGTTTTAGCTTTACTCCTTTTTGAGAGAGATTTTTAAATTACAATCTGTCGTTATAGAGGCGTGTCTAGTGTCCTACTGCGGGAATGAAAGTCTGAAGAAAAGCTGCTGAAAGGCTTTGGAGCTTTAAAAATAAAAAACCGGACAAGCGCGAGTCGGGTTAGCCCATCGAGGGTTTCGTACAAAAATTGGAGGTCTCGAGCATTTTTCTGAAGCCCTTTCATCTGATACCTCACTTGAACTAGCGGCTTTAATACCAAACTTTGCCCCCCTTTTAAGACTTGTATTTTTTAGGATTTAACCATAAATATAGTATTCATATTTTTATGTCAGCTGCCAAATTTCATAATTTTAGGTTAACCGGAATTACCCTATTAATTATGATTTTCTTTGTGTCGAAATACGCGTGTTTTGGTATTTAGGCTATTATTTTTTAGGATTTAGCCCCAAATGTATAGTTTTCAGATCAGTGGTAATCCAACCATGTACCATCACGCTTGCAGTTATAAATTTCAACACAATTACACGACTGTATATTCTCAAATCTTTTTAATTACTTAATAATTTAATTTACTTGTATTTCCTTTTCTTGAATAACAACTTTTATATCATATACTTATGTTACTTTATTTATCATATGATAATTGAGGTTTAGTGTTTTTTTGGCGTTTAAAAAGTTGATAATTTAAAAAAATAAATGCATTTTTAAATTTGACAACAATATCAATATTTTCCTTTGCAATATTCAATACGAATAATATTTGTATTAAGCGATGCATTGTTATTTTTTCCGCACGAGGCTTAATCAATGTCAATTATAAATGAGTTTAAAAGAAAATTGAATTAAAAACAATGAATTCAAATAGCAAAATTGAACAATACCGCTTAAATATATTACAAGAAAGCAAGCAGATCCGCGAAAATAAGCTGTAAAAATAGTTATTTTAATTTTCAACCAGCTCAAGCAGTCTCGCCTCAAATACAAAAATCAATTAATTCTAATAAATCTTATATTATAAATATCTTATAGTTAAAAACCAGTAGCTCGCCCGCTACTAAGGAATCACTAATCTAGGTATACTATAATTAAAGTCCAGACCATGCTTCTATACTAGTCTAAACTTTCTTAATGATATAATGACAGAATGTAAATAATGATGGCAACATTTTTAAATTTCTGTAATTAGATATTATGATTATACGAATTAAATAAAATATTAAGTTACAGATAATAAAATTAAATAAAACTATTTATTTTGTGTATAATTTGATCGTTTTTTTTTAATTTGGCATCAGGAATATTTTACTCTGTGGTTATAGGACCTATAAATAATTATCTGTGGCAATCAATTATTACAAAAATATTAAAAACGTCATAGTAAAAAAAAACTTTTAAAATCAAATTATTCACCATATATATGTAAAAATAGTTTTATTTATTATGTAGAGATGAGTTTTCAACAACGAATGAATGCTAGTTCGCTTCTAAAGTAATAATTAATGTACACAGTTCTGTTTTTTTCATTTTGAGTATTTCGCGTACAGCACTTTAAATTAAAATCAAAATATTTTCAATAAGGCCTTTAGAAGTACTTTTGAATTGTAGAATTTTTATTTATAGCTACACGCTACATCCCACACATAACGTAGTAGGCGAAGCGTAGTTGGGAGCTTAGTGTATAAACACTCCGTTTTCCAATAACTTCCGTTCTCACTTTCCTTTTTAATTTATTACAATTGTATTACTAAAATGTTAAGAAGGCAAAAATAATATGAATAGGATGGAAAAAAACATAATATAAAAAACATTTCGCCTCAATGTGCCCATTTTCACGTTTCTGATGTTACAGTAATAAAGGCCCCGATAGACGACAGCCTCTCAATGGCTGTCAATAAAATTGAAAAAGCGAAAACTTGGAGTGGAGATAAGCAAAGATTTCGGATTTTACGATTCCCATTGTCAACCACAGTAGTGGAAGAATGAAAAACATGATTATATGGTGCTTGTGTCGGGCATAGTTCTTCGATATTCTTTACTAGTTTCAAGAGTTATGAAATATTTTTTTCTGGTTTGTTTTGTATAGATTTTTTTACTAGTCGACAGAAATTATTGTTTCTCATAATCTTTATATATTTCTCTAAAAGTACTGAAATCTATGTTTTTCTAGAAACCGGATTTGATAACCAAGATCTTGATTACGAATAGAAGGTTGCCTGTAAGAGATCACTTTTAGTGATAAGGCCGCTTCTGCACTGGACTGGTCAATATTGTAAAATTTATAATATCAACTTCTTATTATCATTTCTTTGTATTTCTGCAAAGTATTATTAGACGAATTGATTGATTTATCTTTTTTAATTAGTATCTCTTTTACTTGTGATACAAGACAAATAAACCCCATGACAGTTTTGTCAAAAATATCATAATTTAATAAAATAATAAAAAAAAAACATAAAAAGTAATTTTGAACATAAAAGTATTTTGTATTTTAAGAAACAATGAAAGACCAGAACTGTATTTTACAACTCAAATAAACCTATAATTTCTTTTACCCTCTATTTCAATTCCATGAAGCAACAATATCTCCGATTGTTATACATAGAATCTACTTGTGAATGCCTCTTAAATACGAATAGTAGAAAACTGGTAGTTGCTTTTGGAAATTGAATCTTGAAATTCTTACATTAAAGTCTTATATACATTGCCCGTCTTTGGCCCACTATTGCAATGAGGAAGCAAGTTGGTGAAATAGGTCACAATGTTATTCTTCTACCTATACACGTTCGGCCAACTTGCTCGCTTCCATTTACGCTACTTCAAGTATTGCAGGTCTTATTAGATAGGCTTTTTAACCTCGTTGGTGCATCAAGTATTTGGAACTGTGACGTGGCTGATGCAGAGTCTATAAGTGCTCTGTCTAAGATATGCTTGAGAAATGGCTTTCGAGATAGATGTTGGCCTTGGAAGCTTATTCTTGGTCTTACGGTCATAGCAATTGTATGAAGAAGTTGGTGTTGTTAATAATTTGGGTTTTGATAGACAATAAATTAACTGTTGACATTTTGAAAACTTGAAATATGAAATTTAGAGGCCAGTAATTAAAGATTTTGGTGATTTTTTTATAATATGAATAAATAAAATCATATTACATAAGGATAAAAAAAAAGATATTTTGGACGTATCTAAAATCTTTCATTTCATATCTCTGGTGCTGATACACATCGTTCCAATTTTTCCACTAAAATTTTGAGACATTTGGGAGTTGTAGCTGGAACTCAACGCCGTGCTTTGTCTTTTTATTGAACGAGAAAATAAAAACAATAATACATGCTTCAAATGTTAAAAGTCTTCGGTAATAAAACATTTCTTCTACTAAAATTTGGCTTAAAATAAGTGGCAACTGTAAAAATATTTTATGAAGCATTTTGAAGTAAACTGTAGGCTTCAAAGTGGCTTAGCTCACAGCGGCGGTTTTTATTTTATACTAATGTTTTTGATGTTGATTTCTCTCGTTGTTTCTGGGTTACCAAATGAATTTAGCTGGATTTTTCTGGACACGTGGCTTACTTGATGAATAATTAACTTTTTTATACTAAATTTAGATTGGATGCAATTATTTATTATATTAAAGATAAATATTAATATTTTCTCATTTCTTTAACAGTTCTTGTCGAAGTTAAAAGGAATTTAGAAATAAGTCACTCCGTTCTCCATTTTTTGTCTATTTTAGTGACCGGTTTGTACTTATAATGAATCCAATTGTATGTCCATTTGGATTTGGGGCTGATGAAATATATCTCAATTAGGAACACGGTTCTTACTGCCTACCTTCTAAATATAAAATATATTATATGAATATAACCAAAAGGAAACATGATAATTATTTATAACTTCCCGTTCCCATAGGACTTTTAAGGAATCCTTACTTATTGTTCCCCTAAATTCCCCAAGGAACCTATATGACGATGCGTCGTATAGAAATGTCTATTGATAAAAAATATCTTTTAAATTCATAGATTTAATAGAAAAATTACAATTTGCCATTAAGAGATTTCAAGTACTATAGAAGAGTGAAATATTTTATACGCCATCCAGCGACGTGTTAAGTGAGAACAAAAAATGTAGGTCAACAATCGGATTGTGTTAGCGGAGAAATACATTCATAATAATATACTATGAACTAAAATATTACTTTTTAATACTGAAACTATTTAGAACAACTCTTAATGAATGATGATGATGATGATGACGATATATTTTTTAATTTGGCGCTGTTCCGTGACCTTCAATTTATGTGGATGAAAATGAATGAAATATTGTTTTTCATATTATTATTTGCTTGTCGTTATCTTGATAGCAGATAGGAATCAGAGAGAATCTGAGCGCAGAGGGAATCTTGTGTTAAGATACTCCGTTCCCCACTGTCCGCTGAATTCTAGAGACATTGCCTGTTGAGTGGTGGATCTCAACGCCTCAATTTGCCTCGACACCAGAGCGAAGAACTGGAAATATAAATTTAAAGAGCGTCAAACGTTACGGTCTCTTTGCATATCTTTTTTGCCTCATCCACTGTCATCAACATCATCATGCATACTTGTTCTCCGGAGGGTCCTCATGCTTTTTACTTAACCTTAACCCAGTATCGTCGATACTGTGTTTTCATAGGTCACACACTCGGTTTTCCGGAAAATCGAATTAGGTATTATGATAGTTTGAAAAAATGGTACATGCTTCATTAACCTGTTAAACCTGTTAATGTTTCAAGCTATTATCTAATTTTATTCGATATGTCTGCGTCCTCTAAATCTCTCTCGCTTTAGATTCACAGCTCGTTGCATACAAAAGTATGGAATTTTACTTTCATATAGTCACTTTAGTACGGTTATTATTTTTAACTTTTTTAGAATTACCAAAACGAAACGAAAACTTATTCAATTCCATTCCAAGTTTTATACGGTTTTTGAAAATTTATGTTTTTATTAGTTTCATATTACGAATCTGACATGCCATAGTCCGAAAAGAATTTGCCTGAAATATTATAGATGTGTACGAAATTGATGACAGCTTATTTTTTTTTTCATCAAGTAGAACAATCAGGAAACAAGATTTATTATTTCTTAATTTTCTGCGAATATTTTGAGAAGACATTTAATTTTTAAGATAATAATTACTTACTATGTTCCACATTGACCTTTCGAGGTCCAATCGCTGAAACCACACGACACGAGTGAAAATTTCTAGCGAAAGTAAGTCAACATATTTGAGGTGTATCGAAAGTCCGCAGCTTTCGGAACTGAAACTTTGGATCTGGGTTATAGGAGAATTTACAATATCCAGTAGTAGTATCTCTATCCGGACAGAGTTTCCAACCAGTTTTAGTGAGATTAATATACACATTTGCATATACTGGTATAGATTATCTTTCGAATTTTGAGAGAGTTTGTAGGTTGTCATTAAATTGAATAAATAGCTTTACGCTGTATCCCGCACGTTAAGCAGGGAGAACCTGGGAACCTAGTGTTAAGATACTCCACTCCCATTACGACTCCACCGTTTAGTTCTCTGCCTTGGAGGATGCGGCAGAGAGCAGAGAGGCCAGATGTAGGAAATGATTCAAATAATTTAATTATTTCACAATTTTTCAAACGACACCTCGTTGCGCCTCGATAGCTTCTCGTTATGCAATTAACGATATTACGCTGCTGATGAAGTATCTTTATATATATGAATATATTTTAAATGTTTTGTTTTTATAATTAAAAAAGCCTACTTTTAGATTTTCTTTAAATATTCTTTAATATTATTTTCTTTAAATATTTAAATTTAAAACGTTTTCTGTGGAAAGGTGAACAAACTATATTTATGTAAAGAATTGCATGTGAGACAGTCTTAAAAAAATATTGGTGATTTATAAAGACAGACAAAGGGTAAATGAACAATAAAAATATATCTATTTCCATTTTTATTTTTACACAACGAAGAGAAAAAGTTGCCTCGCTGGGTTTCTTAATATTTTTAGTGGCGGAATTTAACGCCGCGCTTTCTAACGACCTTTTGTGAATGTTAAAAAAGGAGAGCTGTAAATAACCATTATATTTAACTTATATTTAAAAAACCAGTCAAAAATATATATGATTTTTATATCCTCATAAATAAATAATAAAGGAGTAGGAGGTAACGCAAAGTTTAAAAAGATTTCACATCTTTATAGTGTTCGCCTATTATTATTTATGTGAATATTTTTAAATAAAACGTTACGTCGGAGTAAAGCGAGCATTGTTTCTATAGAGCTTCTACACTCGCCAATGGTTTTGACCGATTTTTTACAAGAGCTGCCGTTTCAATTCTATAAAATTCAATGTTAAAATAAATATAGGTTGTACCTTTGGGTATTTAAAATCAGCTTCACGCTGTATCCCGCACGCAACAGTTAACCTCGAGTTAAGAGACTCCGTTCTCCATTTTCCGTCGAATTTTTCGGCATTGTGTGTTGAGTGGAGGAACTCAACGTCGGGATTTGCATTGCATTCCCTGCATTGCAAACCCTGGCAATAGCCGGGGTTAATGCCAGGAGGAAGAAGAACTAATTCATTCCCTCGAGTGGGGATCGGATCCTGTGAACTCTACGTCACGACTAATTTAAGTTTTATTTAGAAGAGAACAGAGGGGCCGTTCCATCTCAAATAATATTGATAAACATAAAAGTGTACTGTCAAATTGTAATAAAGCAAGAAAAAAGTCAGTTTATATTTTTTTCAAAATTTCAAACATAATTGACTGTCGCTTTAAACGAAAAGCCTTAGTAATGTTATGACAAACATAAAAACTTTAGCATAAAGACTTAAAGAATATTCGTATATACAATGTGGGTCTCATAAGAAAATCCAAGTTAAATGAACATGAACTGTGTATGAAGTCGGGAGGGATTAACATAGGATGTGGATGCCACAGACGAGAGACAAAGAGGTTTCGTGTCAAAAGAGGCGCAACAAAAGAAGAAGAATATATTTTTTGGCTAAATAGTTCAACAGACAGACTTTGTTGAATAAAGTTATATTTTAACATAGAAAAATATGATTGTGTAGAAATTTCGTATATTTTGATGTGTAAACGCGACTGGTGGGGGTTCGATTCCCACTTAGAAATCGAACAATAAAACCATCAGCCTCTTAGCCAACCAAAATGAACGTCATATACTCTAATACATTTCTGTTCGATACTTAAGCATCTTTATACTAGGGACCTGGGAACCTAGTGTTGAGACTCTCTGTTGCCCTTAAGATCACTTCCGTTCCCAACGCCGCGGAACTCAACGCCGTGCTTCGCGTGCCATACTGTTTGTATTCATTCATATTAAAAAGATAAAGAAAATCGTATATTAAAAAGATAAAAAATACCTCTGTTTAGAAAAGTAGCCACTAGCAATAAAATAAGCTATAATACGAGTATGTTATTGATGAAATCTTTCTGCAGAGTATTTGATTTCGTGAAGTAGATAAATACTCGTATTTATTTTAAATGCACTCAGTATAGTTTTATTTGCGATTTCTATTTGGTATTACTTATTTTGTTAGGATTTTATGAAAACAATGATATAAGTATAGGATTTATACCTCTTTTCGTCATTTCATGCTATATCATGGAAATAGCCGGGTAGGCAGAGGTTAAGATAGAGGCTAGTGTTAAGATCCTTCGTTCTCTAGTTTCAGCTTTAGGCATTGCTTGTTATGTCACGAAATTCAACGCTGCGCTTGCCATGTTACCAGAGCGAAGAAACAAACATTAAATATTTCATATTGCTAGTTGGAATCGAACCTGCAGCTATTACGACACGCCTCAATACAAAGTTGTATTTAAAAGAAAGTAACAAAGTTACATAAATCTTGAAAAAATAAAGTTATTTTAAAAGCTACCTTGACATGATCCGTCTCGATATTATGCAACATGTAATAAAGCAATTTATACTGTAAAAATACATTCAACCTTTCCATATAATAACCTGCTTTCGACACTGTAATTTTCCTATACAACCTTTTAGGTTTTTCTCTATATTTATAAAAGAATACTTAAATTTCAATATATCTGTTATGTCAATGTTATATATTATTATATTTATATAGATACGAAATCTAAATGGCTTTCGGTAAGTACATACTATTTTGGATTTTAAATATTCTAATATTAATGATATATTTTTTATAATTTTATTTACAGGTTTCGATCCATCTACTTTAAATATCGACGGAGTGAACTTCTCTGATTATGTTCTAGACAAAAATTCTTACAATCCCCTTGTATTTATTCATAAAAAATGTTTTGCTAAAGGCAATAGAACGAAAATATCGGACGAAGTCTTAAATTTTAGAGAAACTAACGATAAATGTCAGCAATTTGACCACGACAAGCAATGTGGTGGATGTTTCAAGACTGAAGTTATTAATAATTCAGACGAAACAGACCCAGTACTTCAGCAAACAATCAAATTTGCCAAAGATATTATTCCTCTGACAATTCCAGCTAGGAGCGCAGAGCCAGTCTATTATACGATCAAGTCAAAGAAAACTTCCAAAAGGAAACACGAAGCTTGTGAACATAGTGTAAATTCAGTAGGGAATGCTACTTTTGACAAAGGAAAATCAAAAATAGCAGAAATTATAAAACATGAGAAACTTAAACGTAATAAAGCGACAATTAGTACCGATGAATCGTTAAGTCGTTCGTCACAAAATAATACAATCGACGATGTGAACGAAAATAAATCTTTATCATACACTTTATCAGAAGTATCAGAGCAAAGTCATTTTAAAAAAGAATGTCCGAAGAAACATAAATACAAAAATCAAAAGATACTTCCCTCGGAGTCCTTTGAAGCGATTGCAACTGAATACATGAATATATCGAATGAGGCAAACATTAAAATGCATCTCATGAATGAAAAGGATAAGATGTTATTTTGTGAAAATATAAGCGCACCGGTAGTTAAAGCTGTCGAGGAACGTTTTTTAAAATTAGAGGACCGAGATGAGGAAATAAGAAGTATATTTAGTGCTATACAAAATCAAGCTACTAGGCTCGATAACATATTTGATAAATTATCAAACATAGAAAGTAAATTAGAAAGTATTACGAATGCACAAAATGATAAAAATAATAGTACTTTTCAAGAAATACATTGTTCCAAATTAGAAGAATTAGGAAGAGATATAGTAAATGTCAAGGAATATTTGAGTTCTGAAGAGGAATTGGCATATGTTGATTTAAAAAATAAAAATATCAGAACGAAGACTTTATCTACACTTCACAGGACAAGTTCTGGTACTGGTGTAAGTAAATGTGAAAAAATTGATAATTTAGCCAGAGGTGAAAATATTTTAGAAAATTTTAAAGCGGCTCCCTCAGGATCCGAATTGGAACGTCCAAACAGAATTCCCGCAAGGTTCTGTTGGACCGATACTGTAAAAAAGCCTTGAAATTCATATTTTAATTATTTATAGCGGCATAGCGGTGAATTACTTTTATTTCCTCCTCAAAAACAATTCCTCAAAAAATTGAAGCAGAATATGGGTGGGTAATAACTCTCTCTGCATACTCTGCTATGTAATTTATTCGTGTTAAAATAATTTATATATATTTTTAGTGATAGAAAAATTGATTCGATTGTTTTTAAAATATAATTTTTATTTTGCTTCACGATAAATTACAAACTTGTTAGGTTTCATGTATTTTGTGTAGTGATAGTAAATTTTTTATCAATAAATATTTGATTTCACTAAATTTTCATTATTTATTTATTTTGTATACTATTTGTTGGTTTGCTAGCTATTTGCTTAACTATTTTGCTTTTTTAAAAAAGAAATGAGATAGTTATCTTTCGGAGTCCTAGCACAGGGGCTTAATGGTGCGTTTGTAAGCGCACTGACTGTTGATTCATATTTTCATTTCTTCGCTCTGTTAACATGGCCAAGCGCAGCGTTGAGATCCGCCATTCAACATGCAATACCACCAGAATTCGATGGAGAACGTAAATGTCCTAATGAGAATGGATTATTTTAACACTTGGTTTCCCAGGTTTTCCTTGTCTGGCTTAGACGCGTGAATAGAAAAAGATCGTAAGCGGATAAGTCAAATACATATAAAGTTTTGTCATGTCTGCTCTGGACAAAGATAGCTTCACCAGTTTTTATGAATGGGTGTATGGAATAAAAATCCTATTGCCTATATTCGACTTTTAGGTAACAGAGAGTAGAGAAAATACTGAGAGATATAAAATAAATGGTTCATAAAGCAGTTTTTTAAAGTTAAAATAAACAAAATTTTAACGTTTTGACAGGACCAATTATACTAGCTTCAAAGGCATTCTACATCGCATGCCTGACTGCCATTTGTTATCGAATATAACAGTTCCAGGCCTGAATCAGAGGCATCCGAGATATGTATCGATTCGCTTCGGACCGACTGTTCGATTACTTATATTGTGTTAATGGATGACAAACGATCTCTAACTGCCTTGATTGAAGTGGCCTGTCTGTTTGTTTTAGCTGGAGCTATTGCTGGGCAGGGTGTGAATGTAGTATAATTGACATTGTTATTGCTATCTTATACAGATATCAGGGTAGAATATTATTTGTTTTAGCTTCATCGTGTATCCCGAAAATAGCAGCGGAACCTGGGAACTTAGTTTTAAGGAACTCCTTTCCCATTAAAACACTTCCGATCCTCACAATTAATAAATTTATATACGCAATATGTCCAACAGCGAAAGAATTTTAGTAACGAGAATCCTTAAGTAATATGCGAACTCACGACCATCGCCTCTATTCCAAAACATTCTAAGTACTTTAAAGCATCATCATCATAAAGGGTTATGTTATAACGCACATTTTTTACACGGTAGGTACCTACTCCAGATCGGCTTATTACGTTGGAAACCGCCAGTCATGCCATTCTGTAGGAAAGTGATTAATTTAGCTTCGGAAATTCTATTTGAACGTTAATTTGGAACGCTTCGCGCTTTCAAGGCCTTTATGATTGATATTCTTTATCTTACATAATTATTTTTTGTATTCAAGTACTATTATTTTCAGGTTCATGCTGTATCCCACAGAGTTCGGATTAAGACACTTTTGTTCCCCATTTACCACCAGATTCTTTCTGGATTTTTTTTTCTGGCTTTGCCTCGAAATCAGAGCGAAAAAATTAAATATTAAATATTATTTTATTTCCTCGAGTAATAGAACCCACAACCTTGATTAACCATTATTTTGATCATCTTTTTAAATCAGTGTTTCAGTTATATTTAATTTTTAGGGACCAATTACTAAATTATTATTTAACAAATGATATGAACTTGTTAGAAATAACAAGTTCTTTAGTTAAATAATTTAAATTTCAAAGGCTTAGAACAGGAGTCCAATTAGTTTGAAGAGTTTACATTTTCAGTATCCTGTATAAGTATCAAATTCTTATTATGATTCTCTTTTACAAATTGCAGTTGCTAGCTGTTGCAATTTTCAATATAGTCTAAAATTGATAACATATAAACACATATAAATAAATTTGTCAATTATATATTTTCAAAGATATTAGTCAAAAAATCGCCCAAAATTTCTCATATTTCGAGCGTTTTTCCATTTTTAGTCAGTCGTTATCCCATTCAGCCATGAAGCTCTCGATATCCCTAAATAAAATTATGTAATTATGCACATGTTTTGTAGCTTCATGATGTATCCCGCACATAACATGGTAGGCATAGGGAATCTGGAAACCTAGTGTTTCCAGTTCTGGAAACCTTTCCGTTCTTCGTTTTCTGTATTTCTCCATTTCTAGAGGCGTTACTTGTGAAGTGGATCCCAATACCGCGCTTTATGTCAAATAATATGCACATGCAAATTAATTATTTTGGATTAAAATAATTAATTCCACCATTCAATTCGTTCTGTATGTATTAAGATTATGAATATATGATGAAATACGGATATATGAACGGAGTATTTCGTACCAGGTTCCCAGATTCCCTCTGCCTATCATGTATTCTGTATTGGGCAGAATACAGCGTGATACTAAAAATAATAAATTTCGTTTAATAAATAATAAAATAAAATTCAGAAGTGTTTCACATCATATAAGCATTTTAAAGTTCGTGCTGTTGTGTTAGAATTGAATTGAATTGAATAAAATTATGTTTAAGTAAATAAAAGCGTGTTACATGCTGTATATAAACTACCTGTTTCTGGTTTCTTGCTCGAGTTGTTCGTGAATTCAAAGTATCAAATTCAAAGAAGATTATTTTCTTCTTTGCTAAAAGGAAGAACTGTTTGTATTAATAATGTTTTATTATAAAAAAAAGTCTTTTAAAATTATAAAATATATTAATTAATAAAAATAATATTTTTATAGAATACAATACAAAATACTTTCTCACAACTAAATTTTAATATTTTTTTACTATGTTCTACTTTTTAAAATATCGTTTTTACAGGTCAGGTATTAATCTATAACGAACAAAAAATTCTGCGTAGAATATGGGGCTTAATCAGCTTAGCCGATCGAATCCGTAAAAAGAGATGCACAGAATGGTAGGTACCAGCGAAATTATGACGATGAGAATAAAGAAGAACGTGTCAGCTGGTTTGGGCACGTCGAACGAATGAAGAGTGATGAAAGAGTTATGATGGAATCTTTTTTCCATCATAACTCTTTCACCACTTTATGGTGGAAAAGAAGTGCGCTGTAAGAGAGGTAGGGGGGAGACCTCGGTTGATCTTCTAGTAGTCGAATATCCTTGATACTGGAAGAAGGTCATATAAAAAGTGTGAGGTCCTCCGGACGCCATATATGAAGAGATTGATGATAGTGTATGAGGCGAAATAGGTATCTAGAGACCGTAGCGTTCGGCGCCCCGTTTTCTCTGACTAACCCGCTAGGGATACAGCGTGAAGTTAAGTTTAAGCTTAGATAATATCAAATAAGCTTAATTAATTTTATTTTTCCCTAAACTATTTATATCCCATATAGCAGCGTAGACAAAGGGAACCTAGCGTTAAGACATTCCATTTCATTCTGCTGCTCGATTTTTTATGACATTGCGTATTGAATGGCGGAACTAAACGCTGTGTTCCGTTTTATTACCACAGCGAGAAAACGATTCATGGCCCTGTATCCACAACTGAACGACGGTCTCCTGCTAGCCCTTATCATATCTTAGTAAAAATCAAATGATAACGCATAAATATTATAAAAAACGTGTTGATGTTTCATTATACCTTACTAACCAAATCCGTTTGTACACGCGGCTTTGTGTAAAATATAATGACAGATCGTTATCAGGACCGGCCCGTAGGAGGTAAGACATTACGACCGACTAAAATAATGTTAACTTATCACGATTTTGAATGGGAACGTATTATATATACCTACCTGTATTACTAATATTCATTTACATAATGAACTAAATAGCCTTGTGTTTTAGTATGTAGCAGACCTTTTGCAGGGTAGGCAGGAGAGCCAAGAGTTCCTGTTCCTCACTTACCGCCAAATTTTTGAGGCATTGCGTTAGTGGTTGTCGAACCCACAACGGCCTTTATAACATTAAATTCCGCTCCCATTTATTTAACCTGTTCAGGCAATTTGGAGAATGAAAAGTGTTTCACAGTTCAAAAACGATACTACTGGACTTAGAAATATGTGTATATAAGTTAATTATGGCATTTAGGTAGAATAGGGAAAATAGGGGAACAATTAACAAGTTCAAATATATATATATGTATGTGCATACATTCGATTAGAAGTTCCATTTTCATAGCGTATTCGAATTTCAAAATTTTGATGCAAAAGTACGTATGTTTAGTATTCGCTGCTAAGTTAACATAAACAAAAAAATATATATTTTTTAATTTTTTTAAGTCTCTTTTGTCAAATTCCAAGTTATTTTTGATTCGTACATATTGTAAAAAAAATTGGTATAAAGCCAAAATACGGGTCATTTACCGTTATTTATGCTGGAAGTTTGGGACGCAGATGGTTTATTGTATAATTTATTATATGGCTCGATTTAAATCATTTAAATATATAAAATATGGGTATACGCTGCCACGGTTGGTAGTGTGGTAAATATTAGTAAATCAGGCGATGACAGTAGGTTCGAGCTCCAATCGATTTTCACTCGAAGAAATGAAATATTTAATATTTTCGCTGATAACGAAGCAAAGTGTGGCGTTGAGTTACGTCACCTAACACGTGATGTCTCCAGTATTTGGAGTGGGATTGTAATTGAGATTGGGAGAGTCTTAGCACCAGGTTTCCGAGGTCCAACTCCCTTACCTCGTAACGTGCGGGGTACGACGCGAAGCTAAAAAATATAGTTTGTTAATTTGCGGCGTTGGAGTACGGGAGTGTTCGGACATTTAGACTTACCCCGCTAAATGTCAAAAATACACGAATATAAAAAAAATCGCTTAAAATTTCACTTTATCGACACGATCATAAAGAAAAAAATAAAAAAAAAAAACAATCTGTTCGTGTATACTACAGTGTGAGTTCTATATGCTGTATACATAATAATAAATATATCGTGAAGCGTTCTTTAAAGATAAAGCAAGAAAATGTATAAAGATATAATATTAAATATAAGATAAGATAAGAAAAATAGGTGATAGTATATTAAATAAGGAACAAGGCAATCACTCACCAAAGTTTGAGCGGCGGACTGGTGCTGCAAAAACAGGCTTAAGTCAGTACAGCCAGTAAGAAAAGACAGAACAGCTTTTAGTTAAGAGCTTTTGAATATATTAGAGGATTTGTCGTGTGTGTGTTTGTTTGATTATAGTAGTGTAGTTGTGGGTTCGATCCAGGTTGGGGAAATGCTTATATTTATATAACTTGTTAGTCTTAGAGTTAATATTTTTTTAGAAAACATATTATAAACAGTTGAACGAGAAGATGACTTTTTAAAAAGTATTTTGGAATAGTACTTTAAAAATGTTAAAATAGTATTAAAATAGAGTTTTTATAAAAATGGATAATCAAAATGTGTGATAGTAAAAGTATTAGATGTAGATTATATTATCAAATCATTGATGTGTCCAAAGTACGATAAATTGTTTGTACTAGCCCCCGGGCGGCTTTGCCCGCTTGAATATTTATTTAAGTGTGTTTAAGAAAACCGTATTAATTATTTTACTATTTTATACTGTTTGTTATACACAAAATAAACGATAATTTAAATCGTTTGTGATTTTATTTGATATCGCTCGTAAAAATTCTCGTATTTAAAAATTGTAGTACTTTCATATGAAAAATATAAATAAAGATATGTATGTGGTAAGTACCCGCGCAAGACAAACGCGGTTTTTCTTGCGCAATTTACGATCCCTTGGGGATAATACTGAATTCCTCTGGGGAATTCCGGGATACAAATTAGCCTAATATCCTCACTATATTACAATGTTAGTCTCATGAATATCTGTACAGTTATTCCAGAAATTAGTTCGTACAAATTCATTCTTCCGAGTGGGAATCGAACCCATGACAATCGTGTTTCTAATAGTAGTTTCGGCTTCATATAGTAGTTTTTCCAGCGAAATAGAGAATCTTGTGTAACGACACTCTGTCTTTTCGCCTACTTTGGAACATTCCATATTGAAAGCCAATTAGTAAAGATTAATTAACTACTTTCATATCAATCCTTCAACTATTAAGAAACATAAAAAAATAAAATAAAAATGTCGCACAAATAAATCTAATAAAAGGCTACCCCTAGGAACCACTTCTGTACAAATTCGAACCTACACCAAAGATTAATGAGTGCGCATTTGGTACCACGCTCCTAACATACGTTACGTCAGTGGAACCATTTATACGGTCATATGTTAGGCTTTCGGCTTCCTTTTGTTATACTTTAACGTAAATACCTTAATAATGGTGGTAATTTTATTTTATGTATTGATACTTCGTCTTGGTGCTGGAGAACAAGCGTGTGTGTGTGAGCGACGATTGTACATTCGATTCCCATTCTAGGGTTCATTCCCTATACGTAATATTTTTATTTCTTCGCACTGGTAACAAGGAAAGGGGGGCGTTGAGTGCTGCAACACAACACGTTATGCCGAAAATTCGGCGAAAAAAGACGCTATTCTGAACCAATTTCCAGGATGTATTTAACAATTTGTTGATATCTTTAACCGTTTCTTCAGCTTCGACCTATATCCCGCATATAGCAGGGTAGGCAGAACGAGCCTAGCGTTAAGATACTCCACCCCCTACTTTCTGTCGCATTCTGGAGGCATTGCGAGTTGAATGGTGAAACTCTATAGGTTTCCGCGTCTACAGTCGCAAGTTCGTACCATTTCCCCATACTTGTCAAAAGGGTTAAGTTGCGTAAAGAAAAGCATATTAAATATTCCTACTTTTTCCTATGTTCATATATTTCACTATAGCATTTATCTGATGTAAACGTTTACTACCACTAAAGTTTGGATAAAGACCAGTTTTAAATTGTCCAAATTCTTTTTGTCGTATATTTTCGTTACAAAAAAATAGACTGAACCCTGTGACAAAAATTATTGTATGCGTTTGTGGATTTCGCTTTTGTTTTCGTTCTTTTATAACCGTATCGTTTGAAAACACTGGTGGTTGTTTATAGTTTTTTCTTTTTTTTTTATATATAGCTCTTTTATATACTGGAGTAAACAAGTAAAACCTAGTGCCAAGCCGCTCTGTTTTTAAAATTTAGAATCTTAGGTAGATTTTTGTTAAATACAAAAATGGTAATAATACAATACACATGTAAAAGGACATGTTTCCACTGACTGAGGTAAGACGCACGCACGGCCTTAACCGCTGTGCGTAGAAATGTAAAATTTGAACAGATGTTTATTTTCGTAATAAACACCTACGAAGAAGGGATTTTGAAAAATTTTAACCTTAAAGGGATGAAATAGGGGTAAAGTTTGTATGTCAAAAAATTTTTGAATAGGCACCGATTTTTATAGAACTTGAAATTCAGTGTCTTAAAAATATTTCTGAATGGTTTAAAAATATTTCTGAAAAGGTGAAAGTATTCAGTCGATTTTCAAATTACTCCATTGGTATCTGAGATTTGGTACTTCATTCAACCTAACAAAAATTTGAGCTTTTATAATATTACAGTACAGATTTACTTATAATATACTCTCGGATTCGGATTCGTATATCAGTCATTTCAGCAACCCCAATAAGTCCTTGTTATCGAAAAGCTTCCTTCACGACTTCCGGTGAAGCTCAAAAGTACTGGATGTCATTTACTTGAGCTGTCCATCAAAGTTTTTTGTATCCAGCTACATTCTATATACATATAGTATTTGGCTTAGCCTATACATATATAGAAAATATCTAATTTCGAAATAATAATATATTTCCTTTTATTTGTGAAGCAAATGTCTTAATAATGCTTAAACATAATTGAGAATCTAATAGGTAGTGATAGTTGTCTCCTTAAATTTGACACAAGAGTAGCATTTGTATAGAAATTGGAGAAATGGAATAATTAAAGTAAATAATGTATGTAAATTAAGCTTATTTATGGAAAATACTATAAACTAGTGGCTGGTCAAAATAATTTGTCTGAAAGTGATTACTGTTGGTTCAAAATGCTAGTTTTGTTATTTTTATAACTACTTTTTCTAAGCAAGTATAGCGTCAGGTTCATTTCATTTAATAATTTAACTCTGGTAACAAATCAAAGCGCGGCGTTTAGTTCCTCCACTTAATATTCAGCAGAAAGTGGGGAACGGAAGCATCTTCATAAGGAACAAAGTATCTTAACACTAGGTTCCCAGGTTCCCTCCTCGCTGCTATGTGCAAAATACAACAGAACACCAATAAAACCCAGAAGTAATTATCATTTACTAATGTACCACTTATGAATAGCACATAATAATACATAACTGATTACAACCCTTATGTTTTTCTATCTGGATCGACGCCAAATTGCAGTTTCAATAACATGGTCCAAATGGCGAATGTTGAATTTATGCAAGTTCTCTGTTCGGACACATTTTAATGGGGGTCGAGCGTGCCTGGTTGGTTTTGGCTGATAATTTGCAAGATAACTTTAGTATACTATGTTAGTAACTAATATGGGTGTTTGAGATTCGTGATACGTAGATCTTTTATCCCGCATATAGCAGGACAGAGTTAATGTCGGGATCTCTAATGTCACGCTAAATATCAAAAATATAAATGGTATGACAGTAAACGTGACAGTTTGTGGGTTCTATCCCTATCTATTTCTTCGTTCTGGTATCGAAGCAAAGCGCGGCGTTAAACTCTACCACCCAACATGCAATGGCTCCAGAATTCGGTGGAAAATAGGGAATAGACACTCCGTCTTAACACTAGGATCTCTCCTCCCCTGTTGTGTGACGTTAAAAAAATTATATCTTTGGTTTTGAAAGTCCATGAAAGCAACACGTTTACTGCAACACTAATTAAACCGACATTTACCTAAAAGGTATTCAACTTTAGTATAAATAACAGAAAACATTTGAAAAACCACTAACGACACGGCTAAGGGCACTGTTTTAGTGGGTAATGTGGTGGCCTATTTCTCTAAAAAACTTGTTCTACAGACTCTAGTGCGCTTGAAAACTCTATATAAAGCTTTTGGTACGAATTACGAATAGTAAGCCAAGGTGAAAAGGTGTAGTTGACATTGTATCGTTTTGGTAGGGAGTTCGATGTTATTGTATCAATAATAATAAATATATTATTTAAGTGCCTTATTCTCTAAAAATCTGGCATTCGCCAAATCCATTTTTTGATTATATTCTAGGTTTTTATGTTTATTTATTTAAAAATATGCATATAAGTGTGACTGTAAATGGAATAGGTTGTGAGTTCGATGCCGAGAAATACCGAGGAAATGAAATATTTAATATTTTAATTTTTTCGCTCTGGTAACGAGGCAAAGCACAGCGTTGAGTTACGCCAGTCAACATGGAATTAAATTCCTTCGAAATTTAATTCAAAGTGGGAAATGAAAGAGTCTTAATGCTAATGGAGTGTCTTACACGAGGTTCCCAGGTTCCCAGGTGCGATATACAGCGTGAAGCTATACATTGTACTATACAAGTATTGCATACATAGACATTGCATTGCTAAACTAATCGCCATTATATATACGTAGTAGGTAATGTAAATCCGATAGCATCGTTTCACAGCTGATTGGGTTCCACACGCGCTTGTTGGATCGCTTACTGTGTAATTGGTAGTTATATAGTGTTATTGTTTATAGTTTCACGCTCTATCCCGCATAAAACGAATTATCTACTTTTTTTTGCATCACGCTGAATTGCGTTTATGGCAATAGGCAGTGTTAAAACTGGAGGAACACAACTCTAATATTTAATATATTAATTAATTAAAATTTTAATAATATTTTATTAAATAATTTAAAAATTAAAAAATATATTTTATAACAAGTTATTTGGGTCGTTTGTTCACTCAGTTTTATCTCTCGGACTTTTTAAATCTCTTAGAACGAGATTACAGACTGCGCAAACGTGAGAGTATGTACTTACGTTGTGTGCCTTTTATTAATCTTCAAGGGATTTACTAGTTTATATTTTCACATTTTCTAGAGCTTATTCGGCTAGTATGACATTGTAGTGACAAATTACTCCGTTCTTTACTTTCCTGCCTCTAAGAGACATTTTTATTGAGAAGTTCAACCTACTTTATCAATTTATACCTTTCAATTCGAACCCGCTATCATCATGGTGAAGAAAATTTATCAATTGTGATAAAATAGTTTTTTTAGCCTCACACAGTATCCCGCATTTGCGGGATAACAGAGTAGCCAGATAGAACCTGGGAACCTAGTGTTAAGACACTCCGTTGCAATTAAAACACTTCTGTTCGCCACTTCTCCGATTCGAGACATTGTGTGTTGAGTGGCAGAACTCAACTTCGCAAAGCGAGACAATGAAAATATTAAATAATTCATGACACCGACTCGAAATTGAACCTACAACCATCACGTTTACAATGACATGCTTGTGCCACTGTGCCACAAGGGTAGTTAAATAAATCTCCTTTATCGTATTATACACTCATAGCCATACTTAGTGTTAGAATATTCATAAATGTCGCTAGTAATGCTAACAAATAAAGTCAATTCAGCTTCGTGTTGAAAATTACTTTGAAATTCCATAACGATGACGGCTTTTAAGACCAAGTGCGAGGTGCATTTTTATTGAAATGGTTCCGTAGTCAGTAGTTTTATGTATTATTTTTAGATGTATAGCGAACACAGCAGGGTTGGCAGAGGGAACCTAATGTTAAGATACTTCGTTCCCTATTTTCCGCTGAATTCAGGAAGCTTTGCGTGTTGAGTGGCGGAATTCAACACAGCGGTTTGCCTTGATACCAGAGCGAGGAAGTTAACATATTTTTTAGTATTTTTAAGGTTTTATACTGTGAGATTCCCACTTTTGAGACTTTTTTTGTGATGCATCTAGCAGGATAAGCATATTAAAACTGTTTTTAGTACATATACACTGTTTATAAGTTAATTGTTATCATATATCTTTGCCATTTTTTTGAATATTGGAAATTGTAAAAAAATTAAACAATTTGAGTTTCGATGGAAATCGAACACCGAACCCTCAGGTATAAAACTCAGGATATAACATGTCAAAACATGTTCTCGCTGAATTAGTCAAATATGCTCTTTTGTAGAAATCTGTGTAATCATAAAAAAAAGCTATACAAAATTACATAACCTTCGAGGGTACTTTATGGTTTACATATGTTCAGAGTTATTGGTTGCGTGGAATTCTTAAATTTTATATACAGGCTTGCAAGGGGTTGCTCGTACCCTCTAGTAGAGTACAATCTAATATACCTTTACCCTTTCCTAATGCCAACTTAGTTGGAGGAAATGAAACGGAATTGCAGTTTATACTATATTTACAGTAAAAATTTAAATTACAATTTCTTTTCGGTCAGTCGTAGCTCAGTGCTACAAGCGTGTTATAGGTTGTGGATTCGATTTCCACTCGAAGAAAATAAATATTTAAAATTATCCGATTTTGCAATAGTGTTGAGACAACATAATATTTAAATTTTAGCTGTAATAAAATTTAAACAAATAAAGCTCAAAATATAATTAAAAAATACATCAAATAATAAATCAGCTTCACGCTCTACCCCGCACACAGTAGGATAGGCAGAGGGAACCTAGTGTTATGACACTCAGTTCCCCATTTTAAACCGAATTCTAGAGGCACTCAACGCCGCAATTTGTCTCGACATCAGAGCGAAGAAATAAAGATATAAATTTAATAAAAAATTTACGCCACGACTGGCCTAATAATAACAAATCTACACATATTAAAGATAGATAAAAAAAGATAGATATCCATTCATCATAAATATTTTATGGTAAAAACTAGCCCATACAACATAGAACGCTTATTGTGGAATACATTCATTATTTATATGACAGTAACAAATAGTTTTGTCACTTAGTGCTAAGGTGGTGTCCTAAAACCCTAATGGAACCTAGATTTTCCTTTTTGTGTGAATGTTGACTTTTCGTAGGTATTTTACAAGTAATAGGTAGTTGTTTAATAATTAAGCATTGTCAGGGTCGCTAATGAAATTTTTTACTTAGTATGCTTCCGATTTTTTTGATCTCTAACATTGGTAAAGTGACAAAAAATATAAATCTTTCTCAATATACGTTATGTATTCCTTTATGGGCCAGTCGTGGAGCAGGGGCTCAAGGGCGTGACTGTAAGCACGACAGGTAGTGGGTTCAATCCCCACTCGAGGAAATGAAATATTTATTTAAATGTCTTAACACTAGGTTCCCTCTGCTTACTGCTGGTTTGATCAATCAAAGACCAGAATCAACCCTTTTTTTATTTTTAATAGTAGTTCCAATATATGCAGCAGCGCAGCGTGTTACTGTAAACGCAACGATTGTGGGTTCGACTCCTACTTGAGAGAATTATTTTCATTTCTTCGCTTTAGTAAGAAAATTAAGCAAACCTAGCATAAAATATTTCAAAAATTGCGCACAAATGGCGAACGGAGTGTCTCAGGTTCCCTTTGCTATCGGAGTGTCTCAGGTTCCCGTGTCGTATTATTCGCTTTATTTATTATATATCGTGAACTTAGAAAATAAAAATAAAATCCTAAGCTAGAAAATAATAATAATAAACTGGTATACTAAAACCCAGCACTACATTTACAAGGACATACAATTTACTGTAAATAAATTCTTGGCGCAACGTTGAGGATATCCTATACGTACATGTAAGTATGTATGTACGTATGTGTGTTACACACACACTGGAACAATTTAGGAGACGCAGCCAAGATGCAATGCGGCGTTTCCTTTCAAGATAAATGATATCTCCTAAAGCAATATACCTACTAGTATGAACGTTATATTAATTTATATTGGAAATGATCGAGCTTTTTAATTGAATTTTTTTATAAATTTCAACTTCAATTGATTTTGTTTTAGCTTAACTCTTTATTAGATAGCGGGTTGTGAAAACCTACTATTAAAACGGTCTGAACCCCTCTTAAATGGACGTGATCGGCACTACAGTGTAAATCCTTAATTTCCACCTAACTTTTGAGACTGCTGTTTTATTGCGTAAACCAACACTGCAATTTAAGCAAGGGGATGAAAATAATTGAAATAACCATTTCCCCGAGTTGGTATCAAACCCACGATCATCACGATCTGTCCCAATGCTTCACGACGCGACGGTTCCTTCGCGGACGGACTTTTAGCTTTTAACTTAATCATCACTACATTTTAGGTATATTTTATTTGTATATCACTAAAATTTTATTTGAACTCTTCCCACATATTTGTTTTTGTATAATAACTAACTATTTATAGCGTTAATTATAGCAATTTAAAATGTAGTTCACATAAATTACATATTCACACTTCCTCATTAAAATAATTAACACAATCATTAATTTATTTGTTTGTTACGTTTTCATAATAAATATGCTTAAAATCAATTTTTTTGGCTTCTTATCTTTAGGGGGCGAGCCATAAATGGCTATTGGGCTGAATAAAAGAAAGAAGAGAGAGAGGAGGAAGAATGGGCTATTTCCTCGTCCACTGCTATCAGCCTCTTCATACACTTAGAATCCTTCCTCCAGAATCATCGAATCATCGAAGGACACGTGAAAAGCATGAGGACTCCCGGAGTGCATGTATGAAGAGTTTGCGGACTGTGGACGAGGCGAACCAGGTATGTAAAGACTTTAGCGTAAAAAAAAATTGAAAACTTTAGGAACTGTAGCACTGTCACCAATGACACAGATAAGTTTCCTAATTAATGAACTACGAGTGTCTCTTCATTGGAAAACTTATTCTGTTACAAAATTATAGCATTTTTGTAGCTTAATTAGGTTTATTATAATGTTATTTCCTCTAATTAAATAGTAATCATATTTTGTATGAATTTTTTGTCGTTTGCACGACGGTTGCAAGTTCAATTTTCACTCGGGAGGATTAAGTTATTTTTATCTCTCCGCTTTAACAAGACAAATAGTGCTAAGATATTTCTCGATTTCGGCCGGCAGTGTAGAATGGAATATTTTGACACTAAGTTTGCATTGTTGTGCATTTCATATTTTTTTATTCAGATAGCTTTTATCTTTGACAGTAAAATTATTTTGCCCATCACGAGGTTATCACAATGTTATCAAGAATATAATTTTTATCACTCTATTTTAAGTTTTTTTTTTACTTCGTATATCTTTTTAGGTCGAGGTATAGAAACAGGAAGGATGCTATTACGTGATAATTCGATAAATATTTCATACATTTTATTTTATTCCATTTTATTTTAAAATGTTCATTTACTCGTAATTTCAAAGATTGTGCAGCGTTAAATTTTGCTTTTAGTATATTTTAAATAGGTAGAAAGTGCAGAACAAAATGACTTTTTTTACTTTTTTCTTTTTATCCTAAAAGTGCGTGGAAGTATCAAACTGAATTAATATAAAAAAAATAGGTCTAGGATCCCTTAAAGTAAATATCAAGCTTCTAAATGTACGCAATAAAAAGATACGAGCATTTATCCATTGATTATGCTGCATTTTATATGAAATTCGCCGAGGTTATTTCCCGTGGAACTACAGTTATGAAATTTGGCACGAAGTGAACTTTCGAGTCAAAAAAAAGAAATACATTCAAAAAGTAAAACTTTAGAGATATTTTATTAAAAAAAAAAACATTACACATTTATATTGCAGTTCATTTCATACAAAATGAGTTAAAATTTGTGCTCTTTTATATGTTGTACTTCCCTTTTAAAATCTTACATTTTATAACGAAACCTCAATGGGTGAGTCCCATTTACACTCAACCGATTTTTTTTATCTATATAATAAAAAAAAAGAAAAAAAAAAGATTATTATCACGTGATATAAAATATTAAATTCAAACGGCATGATAATAAGCATCAAAAAGTAAAATATTTATTAAAAAATACTATTCAAATTTACATTTAGTAAGCTTGTTTGGACTTGTAAGTTTGTTTGTTAATTAAACCTTATAATTCTGGCAATGGTCGAATTTTCGTTCGTCTAATTGTAGAAGGCTTTCATAATTAGAGTTCATTTTGTTGTAGTGTTGGTACACTTGAGTGTATTTCGTTTTACGTAACTCACTTTGTGAGCATTTCATAGTTTACTTTGAAAATTGTGTCAGTGATGTAATTGGGTTATGTTTTAATTTTATAAGATATATTGTATATTGGCAAAGAATTTTTGTGCAATATTTTTATTTTAGCTGCACTATGTATAATGCCCATATGAGGGTAGGTAGAGGGAATCTGGGAATCTAGTGTTAAAACACTACCGTTTCGCAAACCAAATATATATTTTTGCATAATTTAAGCATAAATACAAACTGATATATATTATATATATAATTTAAAGTTATAAATTTCAATCTCAGTTTTCCATTTGAGTACCATAAACAATAATATTTAACCATCTATTTTACTAAAAAGCTTTAATTTATAGCCAATAAAAATACATGTCAGCTATTCCACATAAAAAAGATACATCATATGTGATGACATCCAGGACCTCACCGGACGACATGTACACGCGAAGCAATAAAACCTAACCCAATTTCAGGTTCCCGTACGAACTTTTCTAAACGTTATCATAAAAGTACATGGGGGCTGGGGCTAATACAGTCAAAATATTCACGGGGTCACGATAGGGGTTACGTAAGCAATCAGGGCGAGCTGGTAGTCGCCATAACAACGCGCTTCAAACAGCCCTCTTAATAAACAACATACAGTAATCTACGCTTTCTAAACCATTAACGAGCTTAGGGTTAGTTTAAACAAGTTTTAAGAACTATTTTTTTAGCTTTACGCTGTACCCGCATATAGTAGGGTAAGGGAACCTAGCGTTAAGATACTCCGTTCCCAACTAATTTCTTTTCATCAAAAATTTCTTTGAAAAATTCTTGATTGAATTTGTTTCATCATAAAAGGTATAATAGAGAGTAAGTTAGTCTTCTTTAGGGTAATTTTCAATTGCCAACTAAGTTGCAGAACAACTTTACGGTAATGTCTCGCCTGAATAATATATACTAATCGACGTAACGTGATGAAAAATGATAGTTTCATGTGAGTTTTACGACTTTAGTACGACATACGATGAATATTATAGAGGTTTATATCATATTAATGTATCTAGAACAACACAGTATCTATTTATCTATCTAGGATTCCTAGGACATGGATTTGGGATGTATTATAGAATTAAAGGTGCCAATGTTTTTTGTTACATCTGTTAATAGTATCGAATGTAAGTTTAATTGTTTGAGTATGTAAACCAAATCCACGTCAGTGTGCATGCAAGGTCTGTGCGGGCGAGCTTACCGTTGGCATCAGCTGGTCTGTACTCCTAACTCTGGTCACCTTGTTTTTGTATATCAGCTTCTTCAACGCCCTCTCCACCGGCTGATTCCACCTCATGAACATCACGTACGCTCCGTACAACGAGAAAAGTACTAAAGCCTCCTGCCAGTATATCACGTTATCACGGAAACAGTATATCAACACGAGGAGGCTGATCGAGTAGAAGGTGCAGTCGCGGAACAGAGGCCACCAGGTCAGAGAAAGCGTGGTGCGCGAGAACAACGCGCACGCCCCTATCACGAACAAGATGTTGAACACCGCTGAGCCCACGATCGTCCCTATGCCGACGTCGTCGAAAGAGACGAACACGCCGATGATGGAGGTGAACAGCTCTGGCGCTGAGCCTCCCGCCGCCATGAAGGTGGCACCGGCGACGTCGTCTCTTATCGCCAGTCGCTCTATGATGACGTCCAGCGCTGGCACGAAGAACTCGTCGCAGACTATGGCCAGGGCGACGAACATGTAGCCCATGCCCAGCACGTGGAATATGACCGCCCCAGAGCGCCGCTGGTCCTCCGTGAAGAGATCTTCAGGGAATAGGGGCGTTCGTTCGATTTCGAGCTCGGGGTCCGGGCTGGCCAGGTCGGTGGCGTTGGGCTCGCCGGCCCGCGCCGCCGCCAGCAGCGCGAGCAGCAGCGCGCCACCCATCCCGCGCTCCCGGGGGCTGCGAGCACACTGACGACGACGCGGCCCGATCGCTATCGACATTGCTATTCTTTTACGAATTTCGAGATCGGGGCGCGATTTGCAATTTAAATCGAATATAGTGTTTCATTTTTTTCTTTTAAATAAGTATATAAGCTCTGTTTATTATAAGTATAATATAATAATGAATCTATTATTATGTTTATTTGTCTTATAAATTAATTATCAATTCATGCAGATTAGAATTTTATCTCTTATAAATATTAAATGTATCGATATTTTAGAAACTAACAATAATATTATTTTATTCTGAAATCTTATTACAAAAACAAAATGACAACCTTACACAAATCCGAATTCTATAAAAATAGATAACGTAAATAATATAAATATAAATAATAAATGTACAACCGAGACATCGATACATCGGTATCGAGTCGACTCTGCCCGCCCCCGCCCCCCCCTCGACGCCGCTCGATAGCGCCGCACTGCGCCGCGCCGCCGCTCCGAGCTTAGTGGGTAGACCTGCCCTAAAAACAGTCTAAGAGGCAACTTCTATACGTACATGCGTTTTTAAAAACAATGTGCTAAATATATTACGATAATAACTAAATCTTTTATTTATATATGTTACATTTTACACGAATATATTTTAGAAATATTTTTCAATTACTTCAGAAATATATTTTTTAACATATTTTATTATTTCTCCATATAAGCTAAATATATTTTAAATATACATTAATTATTGATATAAAATAATAAGTCACTCTTTCAAATTATTCGATAAGTGAGCCGATATGCGCTACTTTCTATTAATACTAGCGTGCTACGATAATGAGCTACGCCGTAGACGCTCTACGCTTTACACAAATTGTAAATGCGGAGCAAATATTACAGAATGTGTTTCGCTTTTGATATCTTTTATCGTTTCTAAATATGAAAGAAATATATATTTATGTAAACATATTATATATCAGCCTTAAAATGAGTTTCCTGAGTCAACATTCCAGTAAATTATATAGCATGTTTAAAAAAAGGAAAATTGACTTACATGCTATCTTTAAACACTATAAGGATGTATAAAATTCTAATTATCTTTAATAAAGACTTTAATATACATATACAATAGTATATTATAAAGCTTATTTCAAACACGGAAGCGCATCCTAGTGCGGCAAGAGCATAAAAAAATAAATTTAAACTCTATCATCAAATAATTTAGATCTAATTTCGCCTAATATAGAAATAACCAACTGCCGAGTTTGTAGAAATCATGCGCGATTCGCATAATATGGAACATTGTAGAAAATTAGACATTATATTCATAGAAATAGGTTTTAAATTGTTTTAAATATGTATACAATCTGTGCAATTTGAAATGAGCACGCAGGACTTCTTTAGCATCTGCCGTTTGCGAACACAATGACTCTATCGCTAATTAAAAAGTAAATAGCTTTTATTATCTCGTTACGCCATTAGAGATTATTAAAATTTAAAATCGTGCTTTCGTATGAATGGAATACGTATATAAATATACATATACACATACACTAGCTTTGCCTGTATAATATACATATATACATACACTGGCTTTGCTTGATTGGTGAAATGAAAAAACTGAGAATTGTGCGTCATTCTCTTGATAGATTTCAAGCTCCAGTTTTTACAATATTTTTTATTCACTTATCATGGACTAATAGGGGGCCCTATAAGTCCGTGATATAATATAGAAAATATCAGCTTCACGCTATATCCCGCACACGACAGAGTAGGCAGAGGTAACCTAGACTTAAGACACTTCGGTCTCCACTTTCCACCGAATGCTGGACATATTGTGTGTTATGTGTCGGAATTCAGCGCCGCAATTTACCTCCACACCAAAGCGAAGAAATGAAAATACACATTTAAATAAATATTTCATTTTCTCGAGTAACGATCGAACCAACCAATCGCGTTTTAAGTCACACTTTGTGTTCCTGCGCCACGACGGGGCGCCTATAATAGCATGCCTCAAAAAATGGACTGTTCAAGACAAAAATATTTTTTAAATCGTACCAGTTGTTCCTGAGATTAGCGCGTTCAATGAAATGATTTTTTTAGCTAGAAATTCTTTGTATTGTATAATATTAATAAGTATAGTATATGAAAGTTTATATAAATATTGACAATATTGTCGGTCAGTGTTAACGTTAAAGTATTAACAAAAGATGGCTGTCATTTAGATCTCTGTTAAAAGCATATAATGTATTGGTATTGGGCGAACCTGCCCGATAACCATTATATTATTATAATATCTTCCATATCTTCGGCTTAGAGTGCAAACCTGTAAAATCCGTATCTATGATGTTCTGTCATGTACCTACAATTTCATATCATTGAAATTGTAAAAGAAAAGATAAAATTGAACTTGATTTTATTTCATATAGTAGAGAATATCAATTAATTTTCGAAATTGTAAAAACCTTCGGATAATACATATATTCATAGTTTCTTAAAAAGTTTTATGTATGTGCGTCGATCAGCGTTTGTATTGTCTTGTATTACTATAATTTACGCCATTCAAAACGAGATTGCAATTATAATATTTTATCTTGCTGTCGACCCAACTAATCGTGAAAAAACAATCTTAGAATTAAAAGTTAAAAAAAAACTATGATATACTTTATACCGGTAATAGGAACGTAAATTGTAAATAGCAACTCTTTTTAATCTGTGTCCTCACTCCACTCCACTGTCAAGTCACGTAAGTCGCAACTCGCAATTGAAATGTCATTGACCGACATCACACGTAAGGTTTCTTTAATAGGATAGTATTATTATAAATTGATTTTTTCCAATAATTGCATTATAAAAGTGAACGTAAACAGTTACCACGATGTGGCTCGATCAGGCGGATGGTTTCGCCGAAATATTTAAAGGATATATACCGTATTATTTGCTAGTTGTTTTTCCAATTTTTATTATAATGTCGCCTGCTAACCCAGTTGCCGCTTCTCACGAGTTTTCGGTGTACAGAATGCAACAATTCGACCTCCACACAGTTCCCCACGGTAAGTTAGTTGAATGGATATATTTCTCATTGATAATATTAAAAATCGATTTTTGTTTCTAGGTTATATTTTAACTGGATTCAAAATTATATCTTATCTACGAGTTCTAGTTTATTAAATCTCATCAAATGTTGAGATTGTTTGAATTGTGATAATTTTTTCTTTGATCTCGTCTTCTAGGTTAATTAATTTATAATATCAAGGTGGTTTAGAGAACTATAAACAATGGGTAAATCCTATTTAACACTTATTCTTAAATCGAATAAAATATTTAAAAATACTTTTATAAAAAATAAATGCTAATATGCTCTTGTAATAGACAAAGCACAGTAGTGACTTCCAATACTAAACAAGTAATGTCTCGAAAATCGGACATTAAGTGGGAACAGAGTGTGTTAATACTAAGTTCCTTATGCCTACCCTAACAATCTAAAAAGAAATTTCTCTTATTGATAGGATGCCGCAGTGCCAGTTTCAACCTTGAAGGCCGCTCCCTCACATCTTGGAGCATGTCCCGTCACTGCGTTGTGGCTCGCATTCAAGACATTACTATTGACCAGTTTGTTGAAATCAGAAACAAAGCTGGTGCATTATTACTGGTTTTACCCAAAAATGATACTTTACTCACTGATGATCAAAAAGAGGTATATATATATATTTTTTAGTTCTGTGAATATTTCACTTTACAGAAAAGGCAAACTATAAGAAAATTTACTCAGTGTAGCTTCTTTGTTTTAGTTTAATCATGAAAATAATATGACTCTCGTAATTACAAATTGGGTTAATTACATAGAAGACAGTTAACTTCTAAATAATCAGCTTGTTTTACAACTATTTAATCTAATGTATCAACTATTTAATTCATTCTTTTTAATCTAATTAAACTCAAAAAAAAATGACAAGATATATTTAAGCTAAAGAAAAGAGCTTTTTAATGAACAATCTCCAAAGTATCTTATAAGTAAAAACAATAAACATATAATATGCTACCATAATGGTATGGGGCTTAATTTAGTTATGATCATTTCTTTGCTAATACACTAATGCTTGAATAATTGAATGCTGATTTCCAATGTTTACTATATGTGGCATAGAATTTGAAGCTAACTAAGAAATAATGAAAAGACATTGAAATTTCCTAAAAATATA
>JAEBDU010000111.1:19024-53608 GCA_016802625.1 Heliconius numata | reverse complement strand
TTGTATTAATAGAAAAAAAAGAATAAAAATGTTTTAGATATTAGATTTTATCTGTATTTAAAAAAAATAAACAAAAAAAAGGCGCAGAGTAATGAGCTATTTGAATTATCAATTTATTCACGCTACTATATTATATAGGCATCTAATGAGAAGGGGTATAAATGTAAAATTTCATGTTTTATATTCAAATCAAACATTAAAAAAATAACAATATTCAATTTAAATTTTTTATGTTAAATCTTTGACCAGCAAAAAAACCTAGGTGCCTATTCTTTTAATTAATACGAAACCTCATTTATACCCATTTTCACTGGAAACCTAAAGAATTTGAATCTTAACCCTACAAATAGATATGACGTTTATATTTAAAATTATTCTTTACTTCTAGTTCAATATCTTTCAACCTTCAAAAACATCTACGGTAGCAGCGCCGTTGATATCCTTGAGTTCTACTGATTTGAATGTTGCTACGAAGTTGATTTTTCCGAGTTTCTGAAAAATTACAAATATTATTAATAGCAATAAATTGTGGCTAATATGGCGCATTGGGATAGCGTAAGGCTGTTAATATGGTGGTGGCAGGTTCAGTTCTTTCTCGGGGGCAATTAATTATTTTTATTTTTCGTTCTGAAAAGAAAGACGGAAAATGAAGTGTCCTGATAATAGTTTCCCGTTTGCCTACCCAGATATATACATGCAGCTTAAAAGTAGGTAAAAATAACTTTGAATATTTTATTATTTCTGTATCCTGCATATAGCAGGGTAGACGAAGGGAACCTGGGAACCTAGTATTGAGAATTCTCGAGGCATTGCGTGCTGAGTGGCAGAACTCAACTTGTCTCGTTACCAGAGCGAGAAAATGAAGATATTAAATATTTCATTCTCCCTTTCTCCATTCTCAACTAAATAAAAACTTACATTAGGCACAACAGGCAGTTCAGCGGTCACCATTCCCTTTGGAGCGGCATCAGGGGCACCGAAACGCAGCGTCCGACCAGCTATACCGGACGAGGTCACTCTGAACTCGCATCCGGAAAGAGAACGTTCTAGAGGATTCAAGAAGGATAGAACTGCTGTGGCTGGTTGCCCGATTATTAGGTCTTCGTTGAACTGAAAGGAGATTTTGGTTATTAGTTTTACTATTCTTTATCCTACTAATTTTATAAGCATGAAAGTTTTTGAGGATGTATGTTTGTTGCTCTTTTGCAAAAACTACTGAATGGATGTGAATGAAATTTTACAGTAATATAGTTGATATATGAGAATAAAAACATAGGCTAAAATTTACATAAAAATGTTGTATAATTTGGCTATAATATAACATTAAGCTTAATAATTAAACAATATCCTTATCACCTTTATCTTAATTAATGTAGTTTATAATCTATTATATATATAATATATATTACTATATAAATTAAATTTATTTCTTTCTCACCTTAATATTAATATTAGGTTTCAATATTTGGAAGTCGTCATCGTCAGCCCACGACTGTTTGGTCTCGTCGACGATCGCCATAGCGGAGATCTTCATGTTGCAGTACTCGACCAGTTTGGGCAAGTAGTCGTCTGGTTGGACTTGGATGCTGATTTGTTCATCTGTACAAGAGAAGAAAAAATATTAAAATTTTATCCCAACATGAGGAAAGGAACCCTGTGGCACTAAGGTAAAAGCACAGCAATGCTTCAAGAATTCGGCGGAAAGTGGGGGGCAGAATCTATTAACATTACCTCTGCCTATCCTGCTACACGCTGCATATGGCGTGAAGCTGACAAAAATACAGAAATACAGGTGACAAAAAAATAAAGGAAAAAAAACTCACGTTTCTGCGGACCAACGAAAAGTTTTCCTTCAATTTTCTTAACAACTTCAGCCCTTACTCCATTGTAGAAAACGCTAGTTGCGGTCAGAGCTGCCTTAATGTTACGGCCCTAGAACATTAAATACAATAATCAATGTAATAGAATAACACTGTATTTTTAAATTATTATAATTTTTTATTAATCTGCAATTGCTTATTTTAAAGATATTTATTCTGTGGCGAAATACATTTCCGCACTTTACCTAACCGGACTGAAGAAATGACTGTACGAGCAATTAGGAATCGACCTTATAACTACAATTTGTAGTAATAGACTTAAATTGTGTAAACTGTACTGTAATGTTCAAATCTTATTTTTTATTTCTTTTCTATTATATTATTTCCAGTCTCGTCACTATATTCTTAATAGAGAAACTTTGTATACCTCGCTAGAATTGTTGTCAATATCAACGATGACTCTGAACTCTTTGCCGATGGAAACAGTGTCGATATCACGAAGCTTGAACGATATGTCATCTGATACATTTGCGGCTACAGCATAATATCTGCAAATGAGAATATTAATTAAACATTTTTTTTTATTATAGCGCGGTGTTAAGTTTCGCTACGCAACACGCAATGTCTGGATAGTGGAAAACGTAGTGTCTTAATACTAGGTTCCCACTGCTTACCCTGCTGTATGAAGGATATAGTATGAAGCTAAAAGAGAGCTGTCTGTTTGTCCTCGAGAAAAGGATTATCGAAGGCGAAGAAACCTAGCTGGCGAAGAAGCTGGCCTAGAAGGCGAAGAAGCCTAGCTGGCCTGGCAAGCCACCTTCCTACCTTCGGGAGAGTATTTTTATACCATATATAAACAATTTGAAATTGCTTAGATGTGAAATCGAAGTTCCATAGAGAATATTATATCGAATATCGACTGTAAAATAATAATAACTAAGTAACCTTATTCAAATATTACCTCTTTGCCCTCTCCGAGTATCGCACTCCGTTCATCAAAGCCATACGCTCGGAGGCCGTGCCCTCCCTGTGCTTATATTCGCTTATCACGTCCTGCCTATCTTCATCACCCAGGGGGTCGAAGACGAAAGGTTTCTTTGTGAGGATCATACGACCGATGCTGTGGAAAAAGAATTGGTGAGTGATATTATGAACTCTCAATAGTAACTTTAATTTAATTAGGGTTCAAATGAACCGAAAATTATGTTTTTTAATTTTTAAATGTTTTTTCAGATATGGGTAAATAGGCTAAGGAGTGTATCGAAACTCTTTCAAAACCTTAAAAAACGTAATTTTCTATTTTATTCCTTAAAATCCATTAAAATTAAATTCTGGGCGACGACTAGTGTTACCGTTAATAATATAATACTTAACAAAAACATTCTACTCACTGATAGTTATTTGTTTTAACCACGGAATATCCAGATTCACTTTCCGGGTCTCGTCTCCACCTCATCAGATCAGCGTTGACAGACGCCAGCATGAACTCTACATCGTAGTTCAAGCCGATTACACCTTGCTTGATAGCTTCCAAGGGCGCTGGACCACATTGGTACATTCCCGAGGAGGTCTCTTGAGGTGTTGCGTCTATTGCTTGCCAGCCTCCGTAACCTGGTGTTGATGAAATATATTTTTGGTATATAATACATATTGTATATGATATTTGAGTTAGTGTTTTTTGTTAAGTTCTTGCTGTATTCCGCACATAGCAGGATAGCAGACAGAACCTGGAAGCCTAGTATTAGGACACTCTCTTTCCCCGCTTTCCGCGGAATTCTGGAGAAATTAATTCTTGAGTGGCGAAACTGAAGATATTAAATATTTCCTTACCTGGTGGTAGATCAGGTCGCGCCATCCACACATCGTTCCATACGTGGTAGTTCCAAATGGAGTCAGCCCCGTTAGGGTTGTTGGGGTCGAAGTCCAGCTCCTCCATGTTCTCAGTGTAGTATTTGTCGATGGTCAGTGAAGAGTTTGCGTCGTGAGCTGATACCAAGTTGGAGACAACACGTGATGGGATACCCAAGGCGCGGCATACTGTGGATTTCAGATATTATTAATTTTAAATTATTTATTATTTGGGCATGTATGAAGGTTGATGACATTGGACGAGGCGAAAGAGGTATGGAGAGACCGTAGTGTTTGGCGATCCGTTTTCTCTGACTACCCCGTTAGGGATAGAGCGTGATGTTAAGTTAAATTTAAGATTCATAGAAGTTTTCTTATTCTGGTTATATGACATTATTATGTATTCACATTTAAGATCTTTCTTTAATATTCTTACTAATGATGGTTTAGTTAGTATATAGTAAATTATTATTATTATTATCTCCATAATAAACGCGTACTGCAAAAGTGTCTATAATTTTCCGCAATAATAATAATAAAATTCATATAAGTAACTAGCGGCCCGCTCGCGGTTACACCCGCGTGAACTATGTTATTATTAATTTCTGTCACCATGACTACGTCCTAGTGACGTCTACGCAAAATTTAAGACTCCTAGCATTTGTAGTAACGAAGTTTCATACAAACTTTCGACCCCAAAAACAGCCCCTTAGAAGTCGAATGTTGCAAATTCCCGTCTTAGCGAGCACCTACGTCCTATAAATAACTCCTATGCAAAATTTGAGATTCCTAGCACTTGTAGTTTCTGAGATTTCGTGATGAGTGAGTGACCTTTCGATTATATATATATAGATGATAAATGGGTAAAGATTACATAATCTTAAATCGACACGTAACAACCGCGTAAGACGTTTATTCCGCTGAATATTTAAATGTATACTTACCTACTATTATGATTGCATCTAGAGGACAAAATGTTTTATACATACAATAATATATTTACATTTTTTTTCAGTTTCACGCTGTATCCCGCATAAAGCAGGATAGGCATAAAGAACCGAGTGCTAAGACATACCGGTCCTCACGCACCTAGTTTTCGAGACATTGCGTTTTCAATGTCGGAAATCAACACCCCGTTTTATCTTTGGAAAAGGAAAAAATTCAATACCTCGATTGAGAATAGAACCTACTACCGTTGGGTTTACAGTCAGACGCTATGCCACTAAGCCACGACTGCCTCTATACATGTTATAACAAAGTATAAAGTTAAGGACAACAATGTCACAAGCCTCAAGGTGTCCTTTTGGTGACACGGATGTTTGTATTTGCATCAGTTAACAATAACTTAGCCGATTTGAATGAAGAGAAGTATCTAAATAATTGAGTTTTACATTTAAATTTGTATTTTTTTTAAATAATTCTATGTGGTGTTCTTGTAACATTCATTGTATTTAATGGAGCAGAGAGGCGCGGGTTTAAATCCCGCTACTTATATATTTTAATGTTTTGTTTATGAAATGATTATATTTTATTTATTTTCATTTCTCAATGTCTGGAAAAATTGTCGGAAAAAGTGATGATGATACGGAGTGTTTTGGCACTTCTCCCGTACCTACTTCCTGCTTGCTAGTCCCGCTATGAGATAGAGCGTGAAGCTCTAAAAATAAAAAATACTTTTACCATCTTACCTGTAGTAACAACACCAGCAAACACCCAGCACTGGCCATATGGCACTTCTTGCTGTGTCTCCAAGTACTGGGCGAGGATGTCCACGGAACCAGTCCACTCTGATGGAGCAGTACCGTCTTCGTAGTTGCCGTCCCACCTTCCTACGAGAACTCCACCGTCGTCGTTGGAGTTGACGATGCGGGAGATAACTCTTGCAACTTTCACTGGGTCACCACGACTACGGAAATAGGAATATTATTATTTTCTACTGCTAAAATAAAAAAGAAAGCCCGCATAACATTCCGTTCTCCTCTTTCCGCCAAAATTCGAGATATTGCGGCGGAATATGAGAAAGAAAGGCGGAATACATATTTTAATATTTGAATGCTTTTTGGCCTGATTAGACTGTATTTTTAACAATAATATACAATCCGCAAAAGTTCCGAAAGCCTAACTTAAAGGCGATATTTCTTCGTCCATACTTTAAAATACATTTTAAACATTCAACATTCTAGCATTTACTTACTGATGGAAGGGTATTTCAGCTCTATCCAACATGAACATGACCGCTGGTAGAACAACTGCATCAAACTGTCCGTAGAACCAGGGCTTGCCTCTCGTTGTCTTTATGGGACCCACCCATACTTTGCCTACGTCGTTCAATACGTATTCTTGCAAGAGATCGAAGTCTGCCCAGTAGGTTTGGTCATCTGAAGATGGAGAAAGAGATTTAAGAAAATGTTAAATAGTTCAAGAATAATATTTATATTTCTAAATTTAAAATAATGTCTTTGTTTATTTATTTTTTCATTTCTTCGCTGTTACCACAGCGAACTTGTTACCGTTTGTCTTGACAAATTGCGGCGTTGAGTTAAGAAACGAGTCTCGAAAATTAGGAGGGAAATGGGGACGGGAGTGTTTCACATTAGGTTCTTCCCTCTGCCTATTCCGTTTTATGAGGGATAGCATGAACATAAAAATAAAAACTTCTCCATTTCACTCAAAGCACAGAACAGAGTGATAGGTCACTATTTTTTTAAACAATTTACTTACCGTTAGTTATTTTATAGTAGACTTAACTGCCGACACGGATATCTTTAGAGTATTTTTATATAATTGACCTTTAAAAGTGCTTGTTTTATTTTAAACAAATAGATTTCTATTTCAATGACTCGTTTACCTGGATTCCATGGATTAAACAAAATGTACAGATCTTGGTCATAATCATAAACTTCTCGTGCTTGAGAACTCTTCAACCTGGTGACAACGCGGAGAGCCCAGCAACCCACTGGTAGGCTGACTGGTGTTGAGACCTACGAAATGAAGACAAATATCTAAATTATCTCTTTCTTATTGCATGCTGTATCTTGTGCATAGCAGGATATGCCAAGAGAATTTGGGAACCTAGTGTTAAGACACTCCGTTCTCATTAAGACACTTCCCCCCACTTTCTGCCACGCTTTGCTTTGTTACTAGAGCGAAGAAATGAAAATATTAACAGATTCATTTAATTAATAAATAACAATTTCCTCAAGCGGGATCGAACCCACAACCGTCTCGTTCACAGTCACACGCTGGTGCCACTGTGTCACGACGGTCTCTATTAACTATTACTATTTTACTGACTTGCCATATAAATATGTAAATAATGTTTTTCGTATAAAACTTTAGCATCTATTAACTAGAAAATAACTCGTTTAGAACTAACATTTATATAAAATAATATTTAATGTCTGTAATAATAGCTCTAGTATTAAATATTTTATAAATATCAAACGAAATATTAAATAAATTTGATGATAATGTTAATTCTTTTTTTTTAAATAATAATAAATATTTTTCTAGAGGCTAGTCGTGATACAGTGGCACGAGTGTGAGACTGTAAAAGCGACTGAATGTGGGTTCAATCCCAATATGGGTATGAAATATTTATTGAAATTTACAGTTTCGTTACTTCAGTTTGGTATCGATGCAAAGAGCTTTACTTAACACGCAATGCCTCCAGAATTCGGTCTAAAATGGGGAATGGAGTGCTGTGTGCGGGATACACCCTGAAGCTGATTTAATTATTAATTTTAAAGTAAGTATTTCCTCTTTATCCTAGTCGCCCTGGGAAGAATATCAAATTGAAATTATGTAAATATTATAATACTATCGGGATTACACAAAGTTTCAGGCAAATCGGATCTCTAGAAGCGAATTGTTGAAGATATTATTCAATTTAATTACAAAAAAATGGTTACGGATTTGAACCCGTGCTTGTTGGAAGCCATCCAAGTTCTACTTTCAAACGTTTTCAAATAAAAATTCTTTCCTAATTATGGAATATTATTTTATAAATGGTAAAAACAAGTAACTCTATTATAGTTATTTATTTTAGTCTAACATATTTATCCAACAGTAAATAACTAAATAACGAACTTAAAAGCAGTCTTAGCAATTGTTATTCACCTTGCACTACCAATAACAAGAAATAACCTTTAAATGTACATTTTATTTAGAATTGAACGATTTATTTAGTTTTTATTGTGAAATTATAAAGTATAATTTAATATGTTTGTTGTTTAGTTTCATGCAGTAATCCGCACATAGCAAGATAGGCAGAGGGATTGGGAGCCTAGAGTTAAGGCATTGCGTGTTGATTAACGGGACTAAACGCCGTGTTTTGCCCTAAAATAATTAAATTATCTATGATATACCAATTAGGGAACAAAGTGTCTTAACACAAGGTTCGTCATGCCTACCCTGTTATTTGCGGGATACAGCGAGAAGCTGAAAAATTGAAATGTTTTTTAAAAATAATAATAAAGTAGTTTAATAAAATTATTTAAATATTAAGACAACGACTACGATTTCTAGTTATTTGTGTTTTAGTGTAGAAGATATTACGAAAACCTAAAATAAAATGCAAAAAAAAAATTAAAGTGTAGGTAAGTATCTACATATTTATTATTCAGATAGGCACGTCCCAAGCCAAGTGCGCCAAAAATTTTAAATTATAAAATTAAAATAAAATTTAAATATTACTTTGAATATGCCATCATTTTATATGAACAATAGGCTTTGGTCCTAATAGCTTGTAATGAGGTGTTTAAATTCTAATCTTAACTACGAATTATTATTTTTTAAAACGTTTATTGTATTCAAAATTTTCGTCTACGGTCCCTTATATGAACTTCCTTTAATAATTATACTTATATTTACATTATGCCTTTTTTATTAAAACATATTCGTTAAGTCTCTATATAGGTATCTATATGGGTACGCAAAAACATAAAGAATATTTATTATTGTATAATTTTTGCTGAAGTAAGCTCATGCATAATATACTTCGGATATACCGCTATACGTAATGTTATACTAACCGTTTATCTATTTCTAGTTGAACAGAGAGTTTAGTGGCGTAACCCAACGCCGTACATTGTCTCAACAAAAAAAACACATTTTCAAAAGGTATTTAAAAGTCTTATCTTATTTCTTACTATCTTATCTTTACAGTAATATACATCAGAATAACATATGGACTACTTATTTGCTTATGTAAAGATTTTGTATAATTTGGTTATAATAAAACAGCTAGTTTAAGCAGGCGAAGCCTCAAACGGGTCGTTCGTATCAAATAATTGTAAACAAGTGCAATTGTTTCCGTCTTAGATAATATGAATTAATAAAAAATTATTTATTTAACAAGCACAAATATGTGTAGACTATTAATTTGGCCTTTCCCACTGACCTTCATACTTGACATATCAATTTGAAATTCATATATATTTTTTGTAGATATTATAGTAAATTATCGTAGTTTTTTTTGTAGTAATATTTTTTTTGTTGTTTTTGTTCTTTTTGCGTATCGAATTGTTTGCTATTCATATGTGAACTAGTCTTTAATCTTCACACATTTTATAAAGTATAAATATGTTGTGTTATACCCATTTAAAGAATAGAAAATAAATTTAATTCTAATTTATTCTGCAGTATTCATTTAACGAAAGAAATAAATTATTAAGACATTCCATTTCAATTTCTAAGACGTGCGTTGAATGGTGGAACTCAACCCCGCGTTCTTATTGTTACCAGAGCTAAGAAATAAAAATAATTAATTACTCCGATTGGGAATCGAATACACAACTATCGCGTTCACAGCCAGACCGGACTACGGCCTCGTATGTCTATATATTTCACACGCTTAAACTAGAAGAACATAGAGATGAGTCACTCCGATCTATTTTCTACTGAACCATAAAATAGTTATGATATCGTTGTTTCAATGAAAGGAAACTACAAATAGATTTGGCACTATGCAACGATTCAATTCAATCGGTTAAATCATATTCGTGTAGGACGTTCTGAGAAAATATTTTTACTCATTATTTATTATATATTTTTTTATATTTTAATATTACCAGTGCAACTTCAAATATTTATGTGTTTTAAAGAATAAAATTGTTCATTTTATTTTTAAAAATAATTTGACATGTTTATTTTTTAATTGGTCCACTACAGAATGACGCACATGTAGAACGACCATTCAGCCACTAAAAATATTCGCTTATTTATTATTAATATATTCTAAAGGAAAATAATATTATTAAAATAGTTATCGCGACGTAGGAATTCGATTGGATTCCACAGATTATGCGTTTCATAATAAATATATGAAGAAATGATAGTAGACGAGGTAAGGTGTGCAGAGAATGTAAAGTTTCTGCCCTTGCTATGCTATGATAATCGAGAAATGAAAAATGTGGACAAGCGCGAAACGGACTTGCCCAACGAGATTTCCGAACGGGAATTTAACTTATAAAAGTTGACAAACTTAAATTTGCGAACTTACGCAATCATTTCATACAAAACGAATACATTTTTCTTTGAGATACGGAACTCAAAAAGATCAACACTTATACTAACCTCAAAAGATACTGTATCTTCTTGTACATCAACGATCTTAGCGTACCAAGAGTTTTTCTCAGGAATGGCGTCTCTCCTCAAAAATACGGAACCTTGCGTGTCCATTTGCGGCTTATCACCTAAAAACAAAAAAGAATTAATTGTTTTAAATTGTTAAAAAAAAAATGTAAACAGGAAATAACGTTTTAAATATTAAACCAATTATTTTTAATTTATATTTTTGTTATTAAAAATTAACTTGATAGACATGTAATTATATTGTTTGTGGCGCACTTAAAAATATTTCCGGTTGGTCCGATGGTTATAGATACCCCCCTCTTTATTATTAACAGACGGGACCCATTCCTTAATCAATTCAATCTTTCCAAAGAGTCCCGTAAATTTTAATAAACTAATGGGTTTTTTATATTAGATTCTATGTAGTGGGATTTTCTTATAATTAATTTATTTTATCTATATTATTTAAAATAATTTGCCTTATGCGTCGAAAGTAAGCCAAGGGTCAATAAAGATTTATATTTCCATATATACTATATTTATCTCTTTCTAGGCTCTAATTAACTCTAATATGGTAGTTATGCAAATAACATTGAAGCAACATCCGCTATAAATATATTGGTAATTACAACATTATAAATATTTGCAAAAATAGTCTTATAGGCCATCATGGCCCAGTTACGAAATTTCTTATTGGAATTAAAGTTTACGGGTTTGACTTTTAGGTAGGGGAAACTTTCAAATTGAAATAAGAACAAAAAAGTCTCAAAATGACAGAAAACCGAAAATATTTTCCTGTTTTTCCCGTCTAACCCGCTTAATATAATCAATGATTTGTTACTATTTAAAAGCCATAAAATATTATTATTTCACCGCTCTAGTAAAAAACAATCAGGGCGTTGAGTTCCACCATTCAGCACGCAATACCTCAACAAGTGGGCGTAAAGTGAGAAACGTAGTGTCTTAACACTAGGTATGCTGAGCAACAATACAAAAATGTCAAAAAAATTAAACTTCATAAATCAATTTTTATCATTCATTAAATTTCCCTTTCAAATGTCTCTTTCAAAGTCTTAGAGTGACTCTGACCGCATCGTTATTTACGATGCAGTTGGATGCGATCCATTTTTTCTAACGCTCAAACGCACAAAGTATGAAGTACAATGTATGACAGTATAATTATTTAAATGGTAGCGTCAGCATATTTCTTTAAGCACACAAATATTCTTTTAATTTTTTCAATATTTTTTTTGTTTGTACTACAATTTTCACAAAATCTCTTCAGACTTCTTCCTTGGTGCCAGAGTTTATGGCAGAACAAAATAATGGTAAATCACTCTTTTCTTTACGTTACTTTCAAGTTATATTCTATTTTGACTTTTTTTACTTACCAAGTGTGAACACAAGTTGTACAATATCCTCGTTCTCATCGAACGGTCTCGTGAACCGCACGACGCCGTTGAAGGGTTGACCACGACGTACTATCGCAGTGGTGGGGTTTTCATCGTTCACAGCTTCAAATCTTGTGAGAAAAAAAATATATGTATTCTGGGATATTATAAAAAATAAGGAGAAAATAGAAAAAATGAGAAACATAACACTCGCTTTTCATTGCCGTAAGAAAAAGCTAAATGCGAAATATTAACTTATCTTCTTATCTAATGTGTCAAACTAAATAAAATTAATTATTTAATCTTTATTCTTATCCTTATCCTATAGTTTATTTTGTTCTTGAAATTAAAGTAACCAATTTTATTTAAACTTAATAAAAAGATTGGAACCCGCGTCTCTTTGATATACTTTAAAGACTCTAACCGTAATCTAATTTCCGCCTAAATATATATATATAACGATGTTATAATTAAACTAGTTTTATTAATACTTACTTTACAGTGTTATGAGGCTGTGCATTTTCCCGCGGGTAGAAATGTACGACGTCCACTGCCAAGGGATCCATGGTAAAAATTATATTAATTATTCTGCAACAAAAGATAATAATATTATTAATAATTGACAATAATATCTGACTTATAGTTCAAAAATTTAATAATGTATTCTTTTCAGCTTCATGCCGTATCTCGCATGTATTAGGGTAACCAGAGAAAGGCTAGTGTCAAGGCACTCCACTCCCCGCTTTCCATCAAATTCTGGAGATATTGCGTGTTGAGTTGCGGAACTCAACGCCGCGCTTTACCTTTACACCAGACACATTTGTGCCTCTGCGCCACGACTGGCCATAATCAACATTATCTTAATTATGGAATATTTATCTTTATTTCTACAATGTTATTTTCTTATATTTTATAACTAATAATAAATAGTAAGTGAAGCTTTACGTTTATCATTTTAACTGCATCAATAGTTAACTCTTAACAAGCAAATATATCATGTTTTGCATAATATGCATTTATGCATATATTACATAAGTCATAACTAAGTAAGTTATGGGTTTTAGGTACTATGTAAATATGCTTGTGGACGCCGTGGAGACTCAGATTGAGAAGATGATGGTTTTGGGTTCGATTCTCACTCGGTAATAAAGGTATAAATTATTTTAATTCCCCCACTGGTTAAGTTTTGGTAAAGTTTCATCAAAATCTGCTCAGTAGTTTTTGCTTTAAGGTGGAACAAACATTCATTTCACAAACTTTCATATTTATGATATTAGTAACATGAGATGTATGCGGAAAGGCGCGTAAAGCTAAAAAACAGAAAAACTCTGTGAACTAAACTCTATTAATCCTAGGTTTAGCATATATCTTAAACTAGAAGATGACTAAGATAACAAAGGAATCAAGGCTAGATTCATAAACGGGTGAATGATGGATCATACAAATGTACATACATATATCTATATATGTTAGTATGTCTGTTTACTTTTGTATTAGCGCATCATTTGCATAACATTCTTAGACTGTTATGCCTAGAGGTATATTTAGAGTGGTTTATTTTTGGATAATTAAAAAAAAACCACATATAGCAGCAGGGTATTAAGGAACCTAGTGTTTACTTCCGTTCCCCAATTCCCCTAATATTTTTTCTAGACATTGCGTGATGCTAGAGCAAAGAAATGAAAAAATTAATAAGTAATAACTAATTCCCCCGAATGGGAATCGAACTCGCAACTGTCGTGTTTACTGTCATACGTTTCTCCTCCTGTGCCACGACTGGCTTCAACCTTGCTTAAATAAAAATAACTACATGTTCATAGCGATTGCCATCTTAACGGTACATAATATGTTTTTGGTCAGAGATTTAATTGGCACATCTGTGTTTCAGAGAAAATAAAATACTACTAACATATTCTTAGTAAAGCCAATTTGTTTTGAATGAATTTAATTAATTTTTATGGTTTTGGTAATTAATTGTGGCAATGATTTTTTTTTTTAATTTTAATGATAACATTTTGATCTTTTTAGTCTGTCTAAACCTGGTGACCAAGCGAGATAGACACTCCCTCCTCCATTTTTCGTTCAGATTTCGAGACATTGCGGGTTTAGCGGCAGAGCTCAACGCGCTGTCTTGTTACCAGAGCGAAAATTTTTTTTCCCGAGCAGGAATCAAATCTACAACCGTCAACACGACTGCCACACTACTTATAGTTGCTTATAGTTATATACTTATTATTCTATTTCAATAAACATAGCTGACGAATATATCGTCATCTTTAATTTAATGTCTTAATGATCGTTCACAATGTAAATGTCTCAGAGTAATTCAACGTAAAGCGTGGTTGTGACTGACTGACTGTATGTCATACTTAGAATTGAAATAAATAAATTATATTTTTATGATGCAATTTGACATTTGTGAGTTAAATGTGAATGATTCTTATTATTATTATTATGACTTAGGAACGATTCGTGAATTCTATTCTCGTTTGAAGAAAAAATTTCATGTGGATACATATTTTTTGAAACTGTTTAAAAAAATAGAACGCTTTCCACGCTCTGGAAGACAAACACTCAATGTCTCAGAGCAGAAATGGAGGAACCGACAAGATCTGACATGGACATAAGGTCCATATCCCGAATATAGCAAGGGAGGACAGAAGGAGCCTAAAGTTACGACATTCCGTCCCACTTTCCGCCGAATTATGGAGGCATGGCGTGTTGACTAACGGAATTCAACGCCGCGCATTGCCTTGAAACCAGAGCGAGGAAATGAAAATATTTAATATTTAATTTCATCGAGTGGGTATCGAACCTATAGCTGTACCACGAATATACTTTTGAATTAAATTTGAACTAAACATCTAAATTGTTTATTTACATACCTATAGCGTTTTCAATAGTATCTATGAGGAAAAAAGTTCGTCCCAACCAATTTACACGAAGAAGGTCAAATTCACATTTATATAATCGATTATATGAATATATTTATTAATGGGAATGTTGGGTTGATTCGATACTTTAAATGTAAATTTTAAAGAAATAAAATAACTAAAATATATGTGGCTATAACACGATAAGTTGTGGGTTACATTTAGAAATATTTAAAAAAGCGAAGCGCTAAGTTCCGCCAATCAACAAAACCTCCAGAATTCGGTGGAAAGTGGAGAACGGAGTGTCTTAACACTAAGCTCCTGCCTACCTTGCTACATGCAGGATACAGCGTGAAGCTGAGAAAATTATTTATTTCAAAGAAGTCAGTAAGTTAGCTTAAAATATATAATGCAGTTGCATTTTAAACCGGCATCGGCAGGACAGGATTTCAATTTGGTTGTCTTTTTGCTTCAGCATGAGTGCATGTTTATTTAGGTCTCCGTAATGGGATGACCAAAATTGTTAAGCAAAATAAAAAAGAATGGTACGAAGGGCGAATCGATTTTAAGATGCTTTAAAATGTTAAGATATTTTTTAACCGACTTCTGTAAGAAAAGGAAGTTATCAATTCGTCTGTGTTTTTTTTTAGGCCGTCGTAGCGCAGGGGCACAGTGGAATGACTAATGTGACGGTTGTAGGTTCAATCCTCACGTGAAAGAATGATTTATTATTTATCAACATTTTCATTTCTTCGCTCTGGAACCCTGGTAAGAGCCACGCGATGATTTCTGCCACTTTCCATGCAGTGGGTTGAAAAAATCGGCGAAAAGTGGGGAATGTAGTGTTTTAACACTGTGTGCGGGATACAGCGTGAATCTGTTTTATTTTATTTAGCATATCTTAGAGTGATCGTTATTAACTTATACATACACACATACATATTTTAAATATATTCAAATACATTAAGATAATCTTTTTATTGTACTGTGTTTTTTATTAAAATAATTTTAAAAAATCGATTCCCCGATCTTGCAAAACTAAGTAGGTACCTACGGTGTTGAACTCCGCAATTTAAAACAGAATTACTAAGATTAGAAATCAAATTAATTTAAATAAGATTAAAAAATCCAAAATAAAATATCCATAGCATTTACAGTCAGACACTGTTTCACTTCTCCTGAATGACCTCTAATTATTATTAAAGATTGTTTTTCCTGTTTCACAATGTATCCCGTATATATGCGGGAGTTGTGGGTTCGATTCTCTAATTTCAAATTACTTATAAGTCAAAGCTACGACTTACAAGTGAGGATCGAACCCACAACCGTCACGTTTAATGTCAATTCACCACTACGCCTTGATGACCTCAATCAAAGTTTAAATACTAAAGACACTAAAATTGAATTTATAGTAAACAATATTTCAATTTTACTATATACTGGCCTTGTTGATACAATTTAAAGAAAACAGACTTCTTGACGGAAGCGTCAGCTGGCTGAAATGAGCTGAAACGTTCTCTAATTATAAATATTTCTTTGAAAATTTATTGGGCTGTTATAAGTACTTTAAATCAAATATAAGAAAAGATTTAAGAATTTTTGTTTTTTCTATATTTTACTAGACATTTTCTTAGAATGGCTGAAATTGACACTGAAAAAAATCTTTTTCAGTCTTCGATGAAAATAGAGGAACCGATTTTGATTTAGTTATTTTTGTTTGAAATGCGAGTTAATCGAGAATATCTTCAGCCATTATTGTAGAAAATATGTTCAGCCTATAGATTATCAGAAATATAATTGTGGGTTGTAGGTATAGTGGGTTCGATCCGTACACGAGAAAATTAATTATTTTTATTTTCCAGGCAACAAAACAAAGCGCAGCGCCATCTGTATGTTATTACCAGAAAATTGAGGGGTGCGCAGTTAATGAGGTGCCTTAACAGTAGGTTCCCTCTGGGTACCCTGCTATATGTGGAATACAGCCTGAAGTTAAAAAAAAAATACTATATTGGGCTATATAATTATTATTTTATAATATAAAACAGATATGTTTTTATTTAGACAGTTGTTATCTAAAACATGTACTAAAAATATACAATTACATACAAAATAATTATATGATAATAGTTGTTTGATGTAAATAATTTTGATAAGTCTTGAGCAATGTAAGTTTTTAAATTTTTAATATGAAATATTTATCAATAATTTCTTTACGTAATTTAAAAAGGTCATTGACTCTCAAACCAATAACACTAGTAGACTTTTCCTTAATATTATTAATAGAATTTCATATCCTATATCTTATAAAACAAAGTCGCTTTTCGTGTCTGTCTGAACTTTCTAACTCTTCTTCTTCTAAACCACCCAACGGATTTTTATGCGGTTTTCACCATTAGGTAGAATATTTCTCAGGGAAGGTTTATATATAGTTTATTATTTGTACATTCTTATGTAAATTAATATAAATACGATAAATGTGTCTAAAGTCCTACTCATTGAGACACTTTCGCGCATGCGCTGCTTTAATGGTAAGTACTACATGAAAAAATGTACTGGAGTATTGTTCTTCTTAATAAGATCTACAAAAAAGTCCGCGACGGCATATTTTTATCTTTTAAGGATAACGTATAGTGATCATATTTCTGTCTAAAAATAGTAATTTCAATATATTTTTTATTGTGAGGGATATTTTTCCATAATGGTATTAATCCTTATCCTTTAAAATACTTTATTAATTTTCTACGTTAAACGAAGATAAAATTTGCTTTTTACACTATTTCGAAATTGCGAATAGTTTTAGAGAAAAACGCATTTAATTGTTGACACATCACGCCGTTGACACCTCAGTTGTATAGAGTCCTGTTTTACTTATGCCTTACTCTCAGCATATAAATAAGTATATTAGTTACGTTGGCCATTTAATGTAGATCAAAACTGTCTTTTACTGTTTTTTCATTTTACTTTTTAAGTACTTTAGAAGTTGTTACAATATCAAAACATCCTTGCTGCGAAACGCGCCCCGCGACTTTTTGCTTATACAAGCGCGTCTTGAGCAGTCATCGGTGGTTCAGTGGTAGAATGCTCGCCTTCCACGCGGGCGGCCCGGGTTCGATTCCCGGCCAATGCATTCTATTTAATTTTCCTCACAGGCAGCCACGTAGTGCTTGCTTTTCATCAGGGACAGAATACCCTCTTTAGCATTAACCACAAGCTCGAAAAAAAAAACCCGCCTGTCTCTATAGCAACGAAGATTTAGATGCGTTTCCACATATTGGATAATTGGAGTTGAATGTATTATTTCAGCGCGATATATTTGATTTCATATTTTTTGTAGTAGTTATTAGTAGGACGGCTTTTGTTTATAATTTCGTCCGTTTAAAAATAGTCATTTAAATATATTTTAATAAGTACTTGAAAAGATTAGTAGCACAGATTTAAAATTACGGTACCTATTAAAAAATCCTAGCCGAGTAAAACAATTGGAAAATCCTTATTGGAACTACGAAAATGCGGGTTGCATTAGAGTTTAATTAATTTTCACATTATCTTAAGTGCTTTGCAAACATACATTATATGAATAATCCAGTAGTAAAAGCGGGCGAAGCCGCAAGGGGGTGGCTAGTTTAATGATAAAACTTACATAGGTAGTCATGGCAGTTGGTAAAAAATATGAGAGGTGGTCCTAAGTTCGATATCATTCAAGCCATATAAATATTAACAATGTCCGCAGAAAAATCGGCTTATAGGAGAGTATTTCTAATATGATATTTCTTATATCAATAATACATATATGGTTAATTTTAGATGATTTAAGTTTTTTATTAATAGATACAGGTTAATTATATTTCAGCTAGCTAAAATTTAGTACTAGTCTGAGCGTTTACCAAGCAATTTTAGTAAAATGAACGAAACAATCATTTATCGTTTATATTAGTTTCTGGTAAATAAAGTGACCTTTATACTTTTAGGATACGAGTTAAGATAAAAACGTTCTCTAAAATGTAATATTTATCCTTAAATGGCCCTCATTTGTACACGAAAAAATATTATGGCTAATACTATTTTAAATATTTAAAATAAACCAGTTGGGGAAGTTAAGTTATTCAAATACTATTTAAATATACTATCGACTTCAATATTTAAACTTGAAAACGTAATAATCTGTTAAATTATTTAAAAAAATTTTACATGATCACTGTATGTCATCCTAGTTAAATAAAAATAGAAAAAAACACTAACCTTTTTTCAAAATAAATCACTACACAAAACAAAATGTTTCACGGAACTAAGAACCGAAAGTTTTAGTTTTAGTAAGTGTTACGTATAACACCTCGCGTTGGACTGACGGCGGATTGGTAGCGCTCGGGGTATATCTTGAGATGCGCACGCGCATGTTCTGGGTGTAGGGTGTCTACTATTTTTGGTTTTTACTAGGACAATTCTTGTAGTTCTGATAATCAAACTGTTACAGTAATGTATGGGGGTCAGAACATTATGTTATGTATGATTCTGTGTAGAGAAATGCAAATTTAAATTTAGAAAGAAACCTAGTGTTAATACTCTCCGTTCCCCTCTTTCTGCCGAATATTTGAGGCAATCTATATCTAATCAACTCAATGCCGGTTTTTGCTATGATGCCAGAGCAAAGAAATGAAAATATTAATAAATATTAATTCATTCCCTTGATTCGGGATTCAACCCTCAACCGTCGCGTTACAGTCACACCTTTGTGCACATGCGTCAAGACGGCCTCTGACAAAAAACCAGTCCCTTGAGTGGTCATAGAACCCGCAACCTTCACGCTTGCACCAGACACCGTCCCACTGCGCTACAATAAATAGAAAACCTAGTCTTTCATAATTCATGGCCACTCTAATGACACGTAGTACCGAATTCACAGTACCGAACTATACGTACAAACATATATACTTACATATATACATCGCGATAGAGTTTCCCTAAGGTCAGTTGACACGTCACTTATATTAGTAGATTGTAAACATGTGTAATAGACAATTCTTGTTTATTTTAACTCAAATAATCTAAACGCGACGGTTGTCCATTCGATTCCCACTCGGGGGGGTGGTAAGGAGGAAAACGGGCGGCGTTAAGTTCCGCCACTTTATATCTTAATGAGAATCAGAGTATCTTAACTAGTGTTAGATTGTAGGTTGAAAATCGAACCTACAATCGTAGCGTTTAACTCGGAGAAATCATGTTTTTTTATTTCTTCACTATGGCAACTATAGATAAACTAAATATATATACTAAACTAAATAGATATACTCTCCTATATGCGTGACACAACGTGAAACTAAAAAAGTAATTTAAAAATTATGTTACACATATGGCTTGATGTAGTATCCCTCACATATCAGGGTAGGCAGAGGGAACCTGGGTGTTAAGACACTTCCATTCCCCACTTTCCGCCAAATTATGGAGACATTTCGTGTTGCGATGCGTGCGTGACCAGAGCGATGAAATGAAAATATTAAAAAAATCATTTCCTCGAGTGGGATTCGAACCCACAACCTGTTGCGTTTACAGTCCCAAATTCAAAGCCTAGTATATATTTTATTTTTATAAATAAGTTAAAATATTATTAACATGCGTACGACGTCACAAATATGACGACGAACGACATTCATTACGTTTCATTGTTATTAGAAATAATATGAACAAAAGTACAAATTCCAATTATTCATAACTATTTTAATGTCACGTCTAGACTGGTATATAAATAAACTAGTGGACCCGAGCGCGGCTACGCCCGCTTGAACTATACCAATATTTATTAAATATATTTATGAAATTATTTTCAGATTTCAATAGAGACCGTTAAGCAAGCTCCTTTTGAGTGACGTTTTCTAACAACAAACTTTGCATATCGTTGTTTAGCAACGGCGGTTGTTATTAAGATGGCGGAATAAATTGCATGTCAAATTAATAAGTATTTTAATATATTGGTATATACCGAAAATATTACAAATATGAGAAAAAAAGTGTCCTATGACCCAGGACCCTCAAGTATCTCTATATGAGTATTTTGTCACAATTAAATTAGCGGTTTGGCCCTGATTGCGTAAAAGACTGACAGACAGACAGACAGAGTTACTTTCGAATTTATAATATAGGTATGGATATAAATGCATTTTTTATTAAAACATGGAATTTGAAGCCTATATTAGAAATAGACTTTTTTGGCCGAAACAATGGAAAAAGTTTAGTTCCAATTCCATTATTAATAAATAATTACTATCATATTAGTATTAATCTCTCTTACGGAAGGAAAAATTTATTTACGTGAGATATGAAAGTTAAATAAAAACAGGATAAATTCTGAAATTATTTTTCTGCGGCTACGCTACTGTTTAAATATTTTTTCACACATGTTGAATATTGACTGAGATTATTATAATATTAAAGAAAAAAATATATAGGACAAGCGGGCGAAACCATGCGGGGGTCGATAATACATATCTGAATAAAGCTTATTTTCATTAAAAAAATAAGATTATATAGTATACATTTCTTATTTTCGCGTAACTATGAAACAAGAAAAATTGTGATGATTGATTAAAATATGTACGAGTACATTCAATTGGATTAAATTTTTCTAATAATAATAATATTTTTTCTATTTTTTTTTATTTAAAAGTTATCACGTATATTCAAAATAATCTTATATATATTTTTTTTATTTTTTGTAAGCTTCGCTTCTCTTTATTTCGCACATAGCAGAGTAGGCAGAGGGAATTTGGGAACCTACTTTTGGGACACTGTCCATTGAAATCCTTAAGAATGAAAATATTTCATATTACTTTAATATTTTGAAATATTTATTTAAGATGGGGAACAGAGTGTCGTGTTAGTAGGTCCCCTCTGCCTACCCTAATGTATGCAGGATATAGCTGATTATTTTTTTTTTATAATTTATTTAAGCAATTTTTAATAACAATTCACAGAATATGTATTTGAATCACCGTTTAGGTCATTTCATGAATCCCTATATTATCTTCATATTTATATACGTCATAATAACGCTTCAATGAGAAATACATATTTGGAATAATGGAATCGTTAAGGAAAATATTTACAAGAATTTAGTAAATTTGGAGTTTTCCTTAATAATATTCTATTAGAAATCTAAGTAAATATATACAAGCGTTTATAAAATATATCAATCTGATTACATTATTTTTTTTCATATCTTTTAAAAGGAAATTGTTGTGGAAATTGCAAATGTATTTTTAATATTTTTTTACCCATACTTCTCAAAATTTATAATCAATAGGCAACCCCGTAACAGTAGAACAATATGAATCACTCGTGGCGCCTCTATCAAACGTCACGTTACATACACTGTATTACATTAGGTAGGTGGTATTACCTATTCATGACTTTATAATATTAATCATCCTATATAGTGTTATACGTTTTTATTTTTATTCCATTCCCATATTCGGCAGAGGAAAAGGAAAAACATGATGCGAAAATGGATTCTAAGACCGTCATCGACATTCCCCATCTATTACAAATAGAAAATTGAATTAACACATAATTAAATTTTCTCTGCATGTTATGAAATGTGTGAGGTATAAGATACTCGAAGAAGTAAAATATTTATTTACTTTTATATTTCCATTTCTTCGATCTGGTGTCGAGGCAAAACGCGGCGTTGAGTTCTGCCTCTCAACACCCAACTTCAGAATTCGGCAGAAAGTGGGGAACGGACACTAGGTTCCCTCTGCCTACCCTGCTGTGTGCTGGATACAACGTGAAGAATATAAAAATATTATTTTAAATAAAATAAATTTGTGAAAGCATTTCATAATAAAAAAAAATCGACGACGTAGCGTTTGGCGCTCCGTCCTCTCTTACCTCGCAGGGATACAGCGTGAAGCAAAGAAAGGCAAAGTCATAGTCAAATTATTTTTATTCTAAATAAAAGGTTACATACTTCATGTTTTAGAACAGATACAAAATAATAATAAAGTTAATGATCCTATAATTTTACAATCAGCTCTAAAAAGAGTATAATTCAACATTCAAAATACCGCATTGTGCATCTGGAAGCTGAAAATAAAGTCTGAAAAGGCTGTAAGGAAGCAATTTCTTATATATTGGCATTTGTTGAACTTGTGCCAAGACATCTAGACGGTATTCAAATGGGAATTGGTGAATGTAATTCTTACACCTGTCATATGGTATTACGTCTTAATGTGAGCTTTACTATTTCATATAATTTAAACTACTTTTTATTGAATATATAAAGATCACTTTTTCTAAATTACAAGCAAGTAATGTAATTTTAAAATCTATATGTTTTCTGTAATCTCATGTTAATGTGTATGCTTTTGTAACTCTTAGTATTCATCACATATATTGCTAATATAACTCAAAAAAAATGTTGTCCACAATGAAGAAAAAATCTGTTTTTTTATACAAATTATATTGAAATTCTGGATTGATTGGATTTGGCATAACTATTGTTATTATTTAATACCTTAAGACGAAAAGTATACATAATTTAAAAAAAAACTAAATATTTTAACACTCTGTTTATAAAACTCTTTCGTTAATAAATAATAGACGACACATAGTTGAAACTACCTGGGGTAAAGAGCGCTTTAATTAAGATGTATATTCTTTGGCGCCCACACAGTTCGTATGAGAACGCGAAGAGTTCATGACAATTTAATTGCGCGTAGCTACCTAGTTTAGTTATTTAAATTCAAATTCAAAATATTCTTTAATCAAATAGACTATTATAAGCACTTTTGAATCGTCGAATGAACATATGAACAAAAAGCTACGAGCCAGCTAACTAGCTAGTTTATAATACATATAGCACTTTTCTCCAGCGAATCTACTTCCTGATTTCTAAACTTATCTTGAATTTTAAGATAGAAATAAGATGTGTAGACGTGCGTGAAATTTATAATATACATCGATTGATTTGTTATCGCTTTCATTCAAAATCCTCTTACTTTGCGTCCAAATAAAGTCTAACTTAACATATTTTTATATTTGAAAAAAATATGACAAATATCTTCGTTTAAGCTCATTAAATATCAATTATGTTATAATGGATAGTGAAAATTACTTCTAAGTTTAGAGAAATTCTCAACTAAACTTTTACATAGTATATTATACAAAAGCACTCCATGCGGGATTGCATGCTTGACTAGCGGAACTTAACGCCGCGCATTGCCTAGGCTAACGAATACGATGACCAACGGCCGAATCGTACGAGGGCCTTATTATATGAAATTGTGTAATTTTAAATATATTCATACAAATACTTTGTATATAAGATAGTTTGATTTAACTAATATGTGATGTAATTTTAATAATTGATTTTGCAAATTATGCAAAAACTTATGTTAGTCATAAGGAAAAATATTAAAAAAACCAGACACGTTTTAAAAATCACGAATTATATGAACGCGCTGCAACGTGAGACGAATTTTAATAATTTTATAACACTTCAAACGATTTGGAGCTTATTAATTATTAATAATATAATAACAGTCTACACTCCGCCCCGACGGCGTCAAAGATACCATAGAAGAATTTTACATTAAGAAAAAAATATTTTTTATATGGAACTAATTAAAAAAATAAATGTAAGAAAAATTATATTTAAGTACTATTTTTGAAGTGGTACCATTTTCGAGATATTACACATTTAAAGATTGTCTATATAATGTTACCTATTTACGCAATGAAATGCGTTTTTTTTTAAATAAAACTAAAATGCATAAATATTTATTTATGTATGTAATAAACACTGCATCAAACATGCGTTCAAAAATTGCATTTTCTAGTTTTTTCCTTAAGATTTAAACTTGACAACTTACAGACCAATCACTTACGTCTCGTTACGAGTCGCGGTTATAAAATAGTGGGTAATAAAAATTATGGTAAGCATAATATTGCTTTCTTTCAAAGGTTCCGTATATTACAAATCATATTTTTTCCTCTTTAGTGGACTTCAGTGATAAGAAGTACATATAATGAAGAAGCAAATTTATTAAACATAAATTATATTTATAGTGTTGCTTCATTTACAAAGGCACAGTGTCTGGTTATACTCACTACGGTTGTGGATTTGATTATAATTCTGGGGAATAAGTTATTTTTACTGTTATAACAAGATCACGCGGCGTTGAATTCCGCCACTCTACGCAAAATATTGGGCGGTGTGCAGTACATTGTCTAAACACTAGATTTCCTGTGCTTACACTACTATGTAGTAGAAGAATAGGTAGAAAACAGCAAGAAGCTAAAGAAAAAACAAAAAGCTACAAAATAACTGTGTAGAAAATAAAGAACTAAATTATTAGATGTTCACAGCTGATTTCAATGCTGATGCTGATCAATGATGAGAAAAATGCATTTTGCGTATAGATGTGGTATTCCACGGGTAATAACCTTGTTTTAAGCAATAAATAGTAATTTGTTTCGTGATACGAAGGTTAGAGGATGCACATCGTCCTTTTTTACGTGTTCGTGTAATAGATTTCTTATTTTATAGCAATTATCGTATTAGTCATAATTTTGTTAGTCACTGAATTTTGTTAGGAGGTAATGTTGGAGAAATACCATAAGTGAATTTGATGTAACAATTCTTAGATGTTAGTAGTAGGAAAAAAATTGTTGTGGAATTTATTAAATTGTTTTTATTTCCTATTAATCGACATAAAATGGATTATAATTTTCCTATTTTTCCAGAAATCGTCTCTCAGAGCTCCTTTACAGTTCATAACTTGTACCCCTTGGTCTTATAGGCCTTAGGTCTTACACGCCAAATATTAGCTTTTTGAGTCCAGAGATTTAGTTTATGCATAGTTTATCAGTTACTCAGTTGCGAAAGAGTTTTATTTATATAGATTAACCAGGTAATCTCTAGGATCTGATATGATAAACCTAGATAGGCTTTTCATATATGTAAGTTACCATTATATGTAATTGTTGTCATTATAATTTTGTATAACCACATTTCCAAAAAATCTAGACACGTCTCCACTTTAAAACAATTTCCAGAAAATTTCGATAAAAAAAACCTATTCAATTCACAAAAAATATTTTAATTTTTAATTTTCATTGTAGCCAGATCGAGGGTCATTGGTTGTGGTTAAAATATTTAGTGCTTGTGGTTTAATAGGTATGTTTTACAAATAATCTTTCCGGTTTCCGCAATATGTTAGTAACTATGTACTATAAAAAAGCAGTATTTATTTAAAAATGAAGAAAATAATAGAGAATATAGGTAGGAAGTTCACATATAAATCTAGCATAACAGTAACATACTGGTAAAACAGCGCCGTGTTAAAATCCGCAAATACGCAATGTCTTGAAATTGAAAGTAGAGTAGAGAATGGAGTGCCTTCTTTAAACAGGTCTGAAGTTAAAAAAAAAACTTATTTCTATCGGTATTGTCAAATAAATTAGTTATACTATTTTATTACGGTTGTGCGTTGGATTTCTACTTGAGGAAATTAAATATTTAATATTTTGATTTCTTTGTTCTGGTGTCAAGGCAAATTGGTGTTGAGGTCACCACTCAACTGGCAATACCTTCAGAATTCGTCAAAAAATGGGAAGAGGAGAGTCCTAACACTAGGCTCCCTCTGCCTACTCTGCGGAATACAGCGTGAATCTAAAACAAAAAAGGAAAAATAATAACAGTTAAAAAAGTTTTTTTCCAGGGTCTTTTAATATGCGGAACTTTAAACTCAAGTAACAGCTTATCGTGGAACAGGTTTCAAGACGAGTTTTAAAACGATGGCTGAGCAATTCGGCCATTGCTATCAAGCTGACATATTCGTTATAGGAATTCAATTAATTTAAATATTTAATGCATTTACTACAATTATTTAATTTTAATAAATAAAACTATTTATTTTTTAGAGGCATAATGTGAGTTCGATTCCCACTCGAGAAATGGAAATATTTAATATTTTCAATTTCCTCGCTCTAAAGAGGAAAAGAAAAAGTTGGGAACGGTAATGTCTTAATGGGGACGCAGTACCTAAACACTAGGTTCCCTGGTTCTCTCAACCTGCTCTACTATGAGCGGGATTCAGCGTGAAGCTAAGAGACAAGACGCCTGATAGCTTTAATGTAAATAAAAATTCATTTATTTATTATCTGATAACTTTATAAAACTTAGAACAGCATCATAATTGCATATTTACCTAACGCTCGTTCGTTCACCGCAAGATTTCTATTTTAAGTCATGATCTCAAGATGCACTGTGTTTTTATAACAATGCAAATTGAACGTGCATTAGATAGAACGTAACTATGACCTTTATTGTAATGTCTATTTACTTAGTTAAATTATATTTTTTTAATACCACCGTAAGGATAGAGTGTTTTGACACTAAGTTCCCACTACGATAAAGGTACCTTATTTGATTCTTTTTCTATGTTTGTTTTTAAATATTTCAGAATGACATCACGAACCGTTGAGTTTCACCATTTAACACACAATCCCTCCAGAATTCGACGGAAAGGTGGGGCCGAAAGTATCATAATGAGAACAGAATGTCTTTCCCCTAGGTTCCCAAGTTCCCGCCTACCCTGCTATGTGTAGGATACAGTTTAAAGCAAATAAGTAAAAAAGTTTACTATATAAGCATGCATAATTGAACCTGTAACCTTCGCATGTCCATATATACATATACATAAATATTTACGAAACAAGCTGTGATGTAAAAATGATTAATACTTGCGGTGCTGATGACTGCACCTGCATGCGGATATCACGCACATATACACCAAGTTCACAGTACCTCATTCGAAAAATATCCGATTACTAATAGTAGGAGATGGTTTCGTCATTTAATTGCAGTTTTTTTATTATATGGACACAGCAGGGTAAGCAGAAGGAACCTGGGAACCTGGGAACCTAAAATTAAGATACTACATTCCTATCAAGATACGCTTTGCCTCGTTACCATAGCGAGTCAATGAATATTTAATGTTAATTAAATATTTAATTTCTTTTCATTGGCATAGAATCTAGAACATGTCGCTTTCACAGTGGCCCTGCACCGTGCGGCCTCAAGAACAGCTTCCAGAAGAGAATTAGATAAAGAAATAACATAGAATATTTTGAATTGCAGTCTTGACCACTTTTCGAAGAACGCTTACATATAATATGTCTTTGTAAAGCTCCAGGCCGGTATAAGTAATGGTCTCTAATTGAAGGTACGGACTTTAAAATATCACCTATTCAAGTTATTATGTCATTTTAGTATATATATTATAAGACGTGTTTGCTTCACGCTAAGTGTTTGTAGCACGTTGATCTTTCACTCATTTTGTATGTAGTCGAGAATGTATTTAGAAATTTTCTATTATAATTTTTGAGGCTAGTCAACCACAAGCGTGTAAACTTGAGGAAATGAAATACCTATTTAATATCTTTGTTCTGGTGTCGAGGAAAAAGCCCAGCGTTGAGTTCCGCCACTTAACACGCAATGCCTTCAGAATTTGGCGGAAAATAGGGAACGGAGTGTTTTAACACTAGGTCCTCTCTGCCTATCCCATAAATACAAATTGTATTGAAATCTCTTTTTTCAGAATACTTATCGTATTATCTCGTTATATTTCTTTTAAATTAATTCAAAGAATGTGAAATTACAATTCTTAGTAACGCCCAAACGTATGGTGTGCTAAGAAATAAGCTATGGTATTGAAGCAACAGCGCCTGACCTAAATAATATTTTCCTTGATCACTAACTACTTATTAAGGAATTTAAATGTTTTCAGCTGTATAGTATAGTTGGCCATCTTGGTTGACTGGTTGACTGTAGATGGTTGCCCAGATTTGATTTCAGGAATTTCCTTACTTTTAATTATATTCTTCCCGAATAAACGGGCGGCCACATCTCATTGGCCGTACTGTATAAGCAATAGTTGAGCATTGTATTTACACTAAGGGGACTTTTTTTAACCAAATAGGAGGGTAGATAGAGGAAACCTTTTGCTAAGGCATTCTGTTCCCCAATTTCCCCTCATTTTTCGGGATATCGCGTGTTGAATGGCGGAATATAACGCGACGCTTTGTCTTTTTTTACAATAGTGAGAAAATTCATTTACTCAAGCTGGAATAAAACCGGCAACCTTCAAAAGTCCCGCAACCATCGCACTACCAGTCGGAGTATATGCTGCTGCGCCATGACGGTCTCTTATGAAAATGTTTTTAATTATCTTACTCTTTTAGTAAACTGGTATCTGACTCAGTGAAATATCCACAAATGTGAAAAGAAAGAGAAAGAAAGAATGTGAAAAGAAAGAAAGAAGAAAGAAAGAAAGAATTCACTAAATACTACGTTTTCTTGCCACCCTAACAATAATAATAGAAAATTTGAAAATTAAATTCCCCATTTAAATATAGATGAAAAATAAAACTGTTATTCTTATAATGTTCTTACACTTATGTTATTATTCTTAAAATGTTGAACGGAGTGTCTTAACACTGGGTTCCCTCTGCCTACCATGCTGTGTGCGGGATACAGCGTGAAGCTGATTATAATGTTTTTAAATGAAATCTATATCACAACACGTCCGTTTGACCTAAAAGTGATGAATGACATACATTCTTGTATGGAAAGAAACATCACCACATTCTGCTTCTTCCAAGAACTACTTGAATCATTGTTGCGAGTTGACGTCGACATCGTTTTGCCCCTTTTAGTAGGTCAAGGGTTTGGGCCTACCGAGTACCGGTAAAGACATCAATTTCAAGACATAAGGAAAATGAGTATTGGCTGTTGCGTTATAATTATGGTTCATATTTCATTTGTAATATAGAGACAGACTTTTTATCTTTAATTATCTTTAAGCATACAATAACTTAAAGATTGGGAGAGTAATTGTAATAATTATTGTTGAACTTTTTATTATCCTTTTGAATTAAATAATTTTGTTGCTAAAGCTGATGGCTGACGTCGGTAATTAAGATATTAAAAATTGTTGTTTAACGCATTTTCCCGCTTATCAGGATAGGCAAAGGAATCCCAGTGTTCAGAAGTGTCTTAACACTAAGAGATAGAGATGGGAGATTTTATTCGGCAGAAAGTGGGGAACGGAGTGCCGTTCCTCACTTTCTGCCGAATAAAATCTTTAGCGTCTTTTAACATCTAAATAATGAACTCCACGTGTAGTGGAACTCTTCGCTGCCCTGCCTGTACCTGGTACCTGAGAAGGAAAGTGAAATTAAATTAAATATAATCTTCCGAGTGGGAATCCACACAAAACTCACATCCATTGCATTCACAGTTACAAGCATTAACTGCCATTCAAGTGTAGGTTAAAATAAAATTATATTTTTAGTCAGATTCGAACCCAAAACCAGTCAGGAGGGAGACAAAACGACCATGATATTAAAAATCTAATTCCACAAATATATAAATATTTCAATCATAACTACCAACTTCAATTGCTAATACCTAATAGATTCAATAATATTATGTCGTTTCAAATTTGAGGGTAACAGGAAACATTCGTTCAATGTGATTCATATCTCTAGCTATATACACACATATATTGATTTCTCAATTATTTTATCGAAAATTTACTGAAATCCTTATATGGAGGTAAATGATAAATCAGCTTCACGGAGTATCCCGCGTAAGCAGGGTAGGCAAAGAGAATCTAGTGTTAAGACTCTTCGGTCCTCATTTACAACTCCATATAGGCACATATATACATACATGGATTGGGAGTATATAAATATGTAGACTGAAAAACACATTATTCTCTTTTACGATTTCATAAGTTTTCAATAGTTAAGCTTAAAAATATAAGCTTAAATAGCTTCTTTTTGGAAACTTTATATTAATTCATTATATATTTTTCAGTTTGCACGTCATAGCTGACGCCGTTTAGGCGCAGTTGAAACGTGTCTAACTGCACGAAATAGGTGTTGCGGGTTTCGACATTTTTATATAAAATACACGCGTTTTCCCACTGCGATTGAACAGTGAGGTCACTAGATCCTTTGTACATATGACATATGAGTTAAAATTAAAATAATTAATTAGATTTATTATTAATTGGATTTATTCATTATTTATTTTGAAACATCCATCTAGAAAGCTAACGTTAAAAACACAACCGTCACCTTGACAGTTACATGCTTGTGCTGCTAGACTATTGGCATAAAAACCAATCTTCAAACTTCATAATATTCCTATAAATGTATAAATTGCTCCATAGAATTCTAAATGAAATATAACAAAATTACCTCTTTACCTTTACCTATATTTTACTTATAATTCACATATAAACTATAATGACATGTTAACTGCTCGTAAGTGGAATAATGCTTTACGAGCATGTCGTCTGGTATTAGCTTAAACAGAATATGTTATCCTTTGGCCAGGTGTGTTCAAACTTGGGGTTAAAATAATAATTTGATATTTTTTTAATACAGGATTTTTACAATATTTTTAAAGTTTTATTTCAGAGGTATCCCGGTACCTGCTTTTTAGTTGGAAATAATAACAAAATGTTGGAAAGAGATGGATTTGATTTTCTTTTCAAATGCTCGTTCTGATAAGAAGACAAGTTGCGGTGTTGTGTTTCTCTAGGAGTCTTGAAAATTGTGCGGTAAGCGGGAAAGAGAGTCTTTTAATATAATGATTCTTCCATATATAGAAGTACCCTGCATATGCAGAATACGCAGGAAAAAATATTACAATGTAAGTATACTTAGTTTATTCTTTTTTTTATAATAGTTGTGGTTGTATCTGATTTAATATCGTTTATGGACGTCTCGCATTCTGATTAAAATTTAATAAAAAATGGTAAATTAAAATCGATTTGTTACAAAAATTGGGCACCCACGCTAGTTTTTTAGGTACAGCCAATGCGAAATTTTACTTGGTCTACATATTTAAAACGCGCGGAGCGCGTAGCCAAGGGTTTTTACAAACAAAACTGGCGAGCAGCACCGTGTGTTATTTTACACGAACCATTTGAAGCCACTTTTTACCTATTCGTAACTCAAAAACTATTCCACCTAAAGCTGTCATATTTGGCTCAAATATTTAGACCCCCTACCTGTATACGTGCATTAAATTTCATAAACACAGCTCAAACAGTTATTTAGATAATGACGTCCAAAAATCGTAAATTTTTAGGGGGGTGACTGACCTATAGACCTTAATGTTAAGCAAGTTCCAGATGACCTAGAATGGTGAAATTTAGCATCCGGTTAAGTAATTGGGTGTATGTCAAGGGAAAAATCCGAAACTAGTATTTTTTTAAATATTTTCTTATAATTTTTCAATAAATAGATTCAATTAGGAACATTTACTTATAGCACCTGTAATGAAAGCATAGCAATCAAAGTTAATGATAATTGATTTTTAGGCTTAGCGCCTGCCAACAAAATGAGAGCAATGCATTATTTATATATATGTTGCTTTAATTTATATCACGCGTTAGTAAATATTTTATTTGTTATGGAGACTAACTTCACTATTACTTACGTAAGCCATCTAAAACAACACGATGCTTTCAAGTATATTTTATAATATAAGATAAGATATGTCTCCATTTGTAGCTGAAAATGCCTCTAATTTATGTCCTGACAAAGCCTGCCATCATGTGGACTTCAAGGGCTTCACGTAAAAATATAAAAATATAATAAATGGATTAACATCCTTCATTATTATTCATTATAATTTAAACATATGTTTTAGTACTTATTATACTAAGAGTATAGTATATAGCATAGTCGATTAACGTATTTGATATTAAATTATTATTACAATATTTAAGTACTAAGTCCTATATAAGATCCTATAAGGGTTCTGTTTTATTGCTTTCGAGGTACAGAACCCTAAAACAGAAAAAAAATACACTAAAAAATAAATATAAAAAAAATAATTATATTGATAGAAATATATATAAAATTTAATAATAATATACTATCTGTAAGGTCAGTCGTGGCACAGGGGCACAAAGTGTGACTGTTAAACCGACTGGTAGTGAGTTCGATTCCCACTCGAGGAAATTAAATATTTATTTAAACTTATATTTCCATTTCTTCGCTCTGGTGTCGAGGCAAGGCGCGGCGGAGAGTTCCGCGACTAAACACGCAATGCCTCCAGAATTCGATGGAAAGTGGGGTTACTGAGTGTATTAACACTAGGTTCCCTCTGTCTACTCTGCTGTGTGCGGGATACAGCGTGAAGCTGATTTTATTTTTAATTTGATATATTGTCAGCCTACCAGCTATCTTAACAGAAGTAATTGTAAAGTAATTATTAACAGTAAAAATTTAAGTAATTGTTAATAAAAAAATAAGAGAAAAAAAGACAAAATTAAAAATTACTTAAACAAAATAATAAAAAATAAATAAATCCGCTTTACGATGTATCCCACACATAGCGGGGTAGACAGAGGGAACCTAGTGTTAAGACACTCAGTTCCCCTCTTTCCATCGAACTCTGGAGGCATTGCGTGTTGAGTTATTCCAACAAAATAATAAAATTAATAATAAATATATCAGATTTCTAAACGCAGCATACATTAATTACTTTCTAATCTGACAACTGTCATTTAATCAACAAAATAATAACTATAGTCGAGATTCATAGATAAATATAATCTATTTTCATATATAATTAAATATCATCTTAAGAATAATAAAACATAATATTATTGACCATAATAAAAAAGTAAATACCTAATTATATTAGATATATTTTATTGTACGAAGGCGCTCATATTTTAATGGTTTTTTTGGCCTGGGTTTCATGATTGTGAAAACGGCAGAGAACGAAGTCGACCTTGGGATCATATCAATTCAGATTTGTACCGTCAGCACTTAATAAACTTATTGTTTATATTTTTTCCAAGACATGTTGAACAATGAGTCGTTCAATAGAATTGCTTGTGGGTAAAACAAGAACTTACACTGAATTGTTCTAATGCCTCCCGATGGGAGCTGTCTCTTCCATGCTATTGCATATTCTTTGTTTGAGCGTATTGATATACAACAAACTAATAAATTGCGCGAGACTATAGTAGAGTACGTATGTCGTAACTGGAATGATTTAAGTATCTACACTAGCGCTCGAAACGGGAATCCTTACTCTTCTAAAGAAGACATGCTTTGCTTAACTACGTACGGAGCTACTTCCGAAATAAAGGCTGCAGTAGATTTGTACAGTACTAGCGGACGCGCGCAGCTTCGCTTGCTTATTGCTTAGGGATGAATTAAAATAAACCACGAAACTTATGTTCAATGTAATATTTTTAAGAGTCTAAATTTCAAATTTTATAAAAATCGGTGGCGATTTAAAGATTTTTCCATACAAACTTTCAACCCCTTATTTGCACCCTTAGGGGGTGAATTCTAGAAAACCATGAAACATGTGTTCAATTAAATACTTTTAAGAGTCTGAATTTCAAATTTTATAAAAATTGGTGCCGATTTAAAAAAAAATCTATACAAACTTTCAACCCCTTATTTGCACCCTTAGAGGGATAATTCTGGAAAACGATGAAACATGTGTTCAATTAAATACTTTTAAAAATCTAAATTTCAAATTTCATAAAAATCGGTGCCGATTAAATTTTTTTTCCATACAAACTTTGAACCCCTATTTCACCCCTTTAGGGTAAAAATTTTTCAAAATCCCTTAGTGGATGTCCAGATTACGAAAGTAAACATCTATCCAAATTTCACGTTTCTACGCACAGCGGTTACGGCTGTGCGTGCGTCTTACCTCAGTCAGTGAGGACAAGTCCTTTTATATATATAGATTAAGATAGAAGTGTATTATCACAATGGTGTCCTACTTGGTTTATTCGGCGAACAGAAATGTCCTATGAAGCCCTTACTCAAAACTATGTTTTAAAAAGAGCAACTCTTGAGTTTCTTGCCGTAGTAGCTTCCTATAGGAAAAGTACTTGTAATGGCCAAATTGAATAAAGAATATTTTGATTTTGATTACATTATAAACCTTTCTACTTATGATTTCTGTACAAAAAGTAATGATATCCCGTCAAAAACATAAATGTAAAATGAAAGCCAAGTTCAGTAATA
>JAEBDU010000111.1:0-18624 GCA_016802625.1 Heliconius numata | reverse complement strand
TATTACTGAACTTGGCTTTCATTTTACATTTATGTTTTTGACGGGATTAATTATTACATATACCATAGTCATCAGCAAAGTAAACCAAAGCTTTGTAAAAACAAAGACTTCCTAAAATATAAATTAAATATAAAAAGGGGAATATAGATTCTATCGTCATAGAGATTTTAAGGAAAAGGACTTGACTGAAACTGTGGATATAAGAATGATGAGGATGATGCTTATCATATCTTTTGTACTCTTAATTACTAAGTTTTATGTTTATATCAATAAAAAATAATAATAAAAACAATTGATTAATGCATATCTTTATAATAATAAAATACAAATAAAATACATTTCTTACAAAAAAAAAACAATTTCTAGTTGTATTACCAACTCTAAACTAAATTCTATCTTTGAGCTTTCATTGTCATCACAATTGTACATTTAGAATATGAAAAAATGATAATATACTTTTCATGTCACATTACAAACCATTATATATGTAAATTGTAAGCTTTGTTGTCTTCTTTAAAAGCTTCATAGCCCCGATAGGACGTCATTTTGACGTCGAAATGAAGCTTAAAAATGTATATATTTTCCTTTTACTTTTGATTATTTACGAAATTAGCTGTTTTGATGTAAATTTAAAGAATTTAATAATATCATTTGTCCTTTCTGAGGAAGTACCAACGTCGGTGTTAACGCCGAAATTATGCTGGAATCGCAGTAAGCTGTTTTCTTTTTCACAGTTTATTTTCCAAATAGCGTTGTATCCAAAGATATTAGTGTGAAATCACTCCGTTTTCCAATTTTATTCCGAATTTAAGATTTCGCGTATAGCTTCGGCGGAACTTACCCTTGCACATGTTCATATCAGTGCAGGGAAACAATATTTAATCTCGCTCTTAATAATTAAACCCACAACTATCTCTTTTACAGTTCCACTGTGCCACTGTGGGCTTTTTTATATTTACCTTTTAAATTATTATTATAGGATAAATAAAGTAAATATTTATCATACTTATGATATATAAATAATTTCTATAAATAACTCTATATCCTCATTTTAATTAACCGAACCAAAGAAATGAAAATGCTTATTAAATCCTAACATTAAAATATTAACCCCTCCTTTTCTCTTATGTATTCTTCGATTTTTTTGATTTATACATTAGTTTTAAAGCTTAGTGAATTATAAAAGTGAACTAATATTGATAAAAATATTATTTTACACATTTTAATGCTAATAAACTATAAACGACTTAGAACGTCTCTATAAATTAAATAAAAGTGTCACCTTATGTCGAAATAGTAGAGTTGTAATAAGTTACTCGTACAATGTTTACATTATATGGAATTAAATATTTTTTTAAATGATATTTGTCTGTCCGTTTGTTGAAAATTATTAAATATCCAGAGAAAAAGAAAGAAATAATGGTTTTGATTAGTATTGATTTTTTTCTTTCAAAGTTTTATTATTATTTTAAATTTTCTATATAAATTCAATTAATATAAAGTGCCGCGTTAAGTTCCGACGGCAACGAAGAATGGAGTGCCTTAAGTTCTCTCATGCTATCCTAAGAACGAGTCTAAATATTTAAAATCTCAAAGCTATTCTATATCTGAAAGTTGACGAAAAAGTAAATTTTCTTTACATTGACCTGGCAGTCCTGGCACTGACTGGTTGCGGGTTCGATTCTCGTTTATAAATGTTAAGACACTCCGTTCCAATTGAGATACTTCCGTGCTTCGTTACCAGAGCGGACAATGAAATTTCTTTAATAAAAAATAAATATTCGATCGAATCGAACATATTTTATATTATCACCAATATGTGCAATTGTAAATTATTACTAAAGAAATAACAAGTCAATCTAGATTTTTTAAAGGCAATAACTTTAAAAATCCTATTTCAAAACATGTTCTAAATAGTAAGCATTAATCAAAATAAAACTTGTCTCATAACGTCATCGAGGCGGTGTTGAAGTGTTATCATATTTAAGTAGACATTTTTACCCACCACTGGTATAGTGGGTAACATCGACAAAATTAACTTTTTTTTGTTTCACGCTTTATCCCGCACATAGCAGTATACGCAAAGAGAACCCAGCAACTTAATGTTAAGACGCTTTCCTTTGCCACTTTCTAATTCTAGAGAAATTGCGTGTTCAGTGGCAAAACTTAACACCGAAAAACAGCAAACCACAAAAGGGTGCAATTTTCGCGCATTTTGGAAACATTGCATAATAAATAGCAGAGATTAACGCCGCACTAAAATGACCACACTGTAAAATGTAATCATAATTATTTCCTTACGAATCCACATCTATTACGTTAGCTTATCTAGAATTTAAGCAGCTGTCGTGGTACAGATTCCCACTAGGCAGGATGTCTTATTTTTATTTTCTCGCTTTCGTAGCAAGACATTAGCAACGAAGAGTTCCCTCACTCAACACTCAATGTCTCGAAAATTGGAGGAAGTAGGGACCGAATCTTTATATGAGATACAGGGTGTAGTTATTTAATTTTTTTTTATGTAATATTTATGTGTTTTCAGTGTCAATAAAAACTTTGGCGAAAGATTTATTCAACGAGAACGCGTTTCTGGCTCCGTCTCTACAAATGAATAGAACGGAATATTTTCTACACCAAATTGTAATATTAGCTGATTTGTCGTGTCCAGGGGCAGATCGGTTTTTAATACAGGTATATTATGATAACATGTGAGGCTGTAAACGCGAGTGGTTGTGGGTTCGATTCCCACTCGAAAAAATGAAATATTTGTTTAAATTTATATTTTCATTTCTTCGCTCTGGTATCGAGACGAAGCGCGGCGTTGAGTTCTGCCAAATAACACGCAATCTCTTTCAGCTGGCCTGGAAATAATTGAGTAGGTAGTTACCATTCTCTCCTACTAAAATGATCATTCCTTTTATTCTCCTTTCATAGGCCAGTGACGATGGATATTTCAAGTCACCTTACAGATGGCTACTCCTAGATCCTGAACGAGGACCTGTCAAATTTAATATACTGGAGAAACTAGACTTACCGCTAAATAGTGATGTGGTTATAGCAAAGAAAGTAGATGGAGAAAATTATCAACTGATTGAAGGTACATATTTCTATGTTTTCTATACTTTGTTTTTAAACAGAGTACCCTGAACTTAAACATTTCGTAGTCCATTTTTTCTTAAAAGCATTGTGACTTTAAATATTTCAAAAATATTCATTTCTAGATCCTCATGATAATTATAATAATAAAATAAAAGACCGTCGTGGTTCAGGGGCACAAGGTAAGGGGAATGGTTGTTGATTCGATTCCCAATCGAGAGAGTGAATTATTATTTATTGATATTTTCATTTCTTCGCTCTATCACCAAAATTTTTTGTATAGAATATCATAATATTATTATGTATAAGTTTTTTAGAAATATTAATTAAATGGTATCAGTCGACGTATGAAACCTGTTTAATAGAAAGAAACAAATTGATAATTACTTGTAGCTGTTTATTGAAATGCCCTTGTATGCCACATGCAATTTATATAAACATATTAGCAAGTATTTAAATTTAATTTCAAATAAATTACCTACATATATTTCTTTATATAGGAAAAACGTTATCTTAGAAATGTCGAATTTTAATGTTAGCTGCGTAATTTTAAAACGATTTATTTGAAAACAAAATTTTATAATTAAAAAAGATAAATAATTGTTTTTTGGACGGTTTCCAAGAGACGCGGATTCAAATCCCGCTACGTTTAAATTTTTGTACGTTTCCTAAATCTACAGACTAGTATTTTTTGTGTCCAATTATCAAGACATGTGTGGTGAATGGTGGAACTCAACGCTGCTATTTCACGAGGGTGTTTATGGGCTTTATGGGTTAATGATAAAACTCACTCACACTCAACACACGTCTATGGGTATTAAATAAAAGAGATTTTTTTTCTTTTTCAGCTTCACGCTGTATACCGCACACAGCAGGGTAGGCAATGAGAACCTAGTGTTAAGACACTCCGTTCCCCATTTTCCGCCGAATTTTGGAGGCACTGCGTATTGAGTGGCGGAGAGCGAAGAAATGGAAATATAAACGTAAATAAATATTTCACTTCCACGAGTGGGGATCGAACCCACAACCTTCGCGGGACAGTGCCTTATACCGCTGCGCCACGACGACCTTTATTAAATAATTTTAAGATAAATGTTTTGTTTTACAGCATATAAAATATCAGAAAGCTCAAACGTTATTTACACAACAAGAGGCGCTTGGACACCTGCCAGTGAACTAAGAAGTCTATACAAATTAGAAATAATAAAAGAAAATCCAAAAAATATGTCTTTTAGTATGACAGAGAACGATAATAGCAAAAATGTGATGGTAATCACCGTTTCAGTTACTGAAATAGCTTAGTCTAGAATTTTTGTAGGTCATCTACAAAGAAAGATCTACAATATATATTTTATATTTCCGTAAAAGCTTCACGCTGTATCCCGCACGTAGTAGGGTAAGCAGAGAGAATCTTGGGCTAAGACACTCCGTTTCCCACTTTCCGCTGAATTCTGGAGACCGCTGCTTTACCTGGACACCAGAGCAAAGAAAGTTGAAATATAAATTTAAATAAATGTTTCATTTCCTCGAGTGGTGGTCGAACCCACAACTGTTTGCGTTTAAAGTCACACTTTGTTCCACTGCGCCTTTATTTCTTACTAATTATTTAACATATTTCTATTTAAATATGCAAATAAATCTCAATGATATCTAGATCACATTATAATGACTTTGGATTAACCTAAATGTCAATTAGAATTGGCGTTTTACTTTTGATATTGATAAGTAATGAAATATTGTCAGTCATCTTATCTTGTTTGTAACATAAAAAAAATGTTGCAGTTATTTAAAAATAATTGGCTTCATGCTTATCTATATATATATAAAAGGACTTGTCCTCACTGACTGAGGTAAGACGCACGCACAGCCGTAACCGCTGTGCGTAGAAACGTTAAATTTGGACAGATGTTTACTTTTATATTCTGGACATCCACTAAAAAGGGATTTTGAAAAATTTTAACCCTAAAGGGGTAAAATAGGGGTTGAAAGTTTGTATGGAAAAAAATTTAAATCGGCACCGATTTTTATAAAATTAGAAATTTAGATTTTTAAAAGTATTTAATTGAACACGTGTTTCATCATTTTCTAGAATTCTCCCCCTAAGGGTGCAAATAAGGGGTTGAAAGTTTGTATAGGTTTTTTTTAAATCGTCGCCAATTTTTATAAAATTTGAAAAACTCTAAAAAATATTTCATTGAACACATGTTTCATGGGTTATTAGAATTCACCCTTAAATACGCAAGCGAAGCTGCGCGCGTCCGCTAGTATATGATAAAATATATTTAAAAAAATCAGCTTCACGCTGTATCCCGCACACAGCAGGGTAGGCAGAGGGAACCTCGTGTTAAGTCACTGCGTTCTCCAAAATATAACTATAATATAAAATATAACTGGTACTAAAAAACATTGTTTTGTTTACATTTTAATACCTCTCGTGTGTTTTGTATGTTCTACAGTCTACTTCTTTTATTTTAACGAAATATTTGTTGAACACCGTAACAATTATGTATATATGGATAGATAACATATTGAACGAGGGGAGGGCAGGCAGGGTAGGCAAAGGGAACCTAGTGTTAAGACACTCAGTTCCCCACTTTCAAACGAACTTTTCAAGGAAGTGCCAACTGAAAGTTGAACCCGCAGACTTCGCGTCACAGTCACGCATTTATATCCCAGTGCCACAAAGGCTTCAAATGATAAAAATACATAAAATACAATTTTATTTACAGACATCAAGATATGGTACAATCGAAGACTACAGGCATTCCAAAATAATCTCTGTCAGGCGCAAGAACCTACGCAAGCACACTCTGACTATAGCCAACGTTATAACCGACAGCAACGAGACGAGGAAACATTTGGATGATAGATTGTAAGTAGTACACGTAGAGGAGGCACAAAGGTGTGACTTTAACGCGACGGTTGTGGGTTCGATCCCCACTCGAAGAAATGAAATATTTATTTAAATTTATATTTCCACTTTCTTTGCTCTGGTGTCAAGGTAAAGGGTTGAGTTCCGCCAACATTGAAACATTGAGTGTTTCCAGAATTCGGCGGAAAGTGGAGTACAAATACAATAAGTCTAAAATAGGATCTGATGAAATGAGAATATAGAAATGTCCAGTTGTTACGTATACAAGTATACAATTTTAGAAATCCATAAAATATTGCAATAATTTTCTTACAAAGTTTCGTATTACAATATTGTCGTAGTGGCGCAGTTGGAAAGCGTTTGGTATTAATCGCGTATATTTAGTACTAGCCGACCGTCGCGGCTTCGCCCGCTTGAACTATACGAATATTTATTAAATATGTTTATGAAATTATTTTCAGTTTGGGGGGATAAATTTTAATAGTAAAATAACACTAAATATACGCGATTAATTCAATTAAAGATTTTCATTTAAAACACATCGCTTACACTTATTTATTGGTTTGATACTCACTTGATTGATTTTTCAATTACGTTTATTAAAAAAATATTTATATATTTTATTATTATGTTTTGAGCTGTTGTGTTATTAAAAAAATATTTATATACATATTTTATTATTATTTGTATATAATATCTAAATAAAATCTAAATAATAAATTGAAAATTATAATAATGGTAGGCACTTTAATGTGGAATTTACTATTTACTTCCTATAATTTAATTTTTCCTTCTAAATGTAATTCAAAATTTCAATGACAAAATTCACTTCTGGTTACATTTTTTAATTAAATAGGCCTGACATAAGCTTAATATTCATAATAATTTTACATATAAAGAGTTTTGATTTCAAAAAGTAAATTTTAAATATTATAACTTTAAAGTTTAACGTTAACGTATTATGGATGCTTGAATAATTATTTATTATTTAATTCTAAATTAAAATAGTAGTTACTACCATAAAGCATTAAATCGTTTAAGCCGGACCACCAAATATACGTTTACGAGTTCCATCAAAAACATTATTCCACGTCTATACTGCAGAAGGCATCCAAGAGTGCCTAACCTTCAAAAACCTTAATTTTCTTTTTATATAGAAACCTCCACCAGGATTCCATAACAAAAATGTCGTACATGGTCGTCAAGATATGCTTTGAAATGCTGAACTCTACAGAGAAACGTATTTTCACTCATACTTGGGGCTATAAGGATAAGAATGGCAACTGGCAAGGCATTATCGATCATCTTTTGAAGAAGGAGGCTGATATAGGTAAAAAATTGTAGTTATTAAATAGTTCCAAAGATAAATATTGCTAAGAAGTAAGAAGAGTTCGGCCACTGAACACGCAATTTGAGGGGAATTGGAGATCGGACTGTTTTCACACTAGGTTCTCTCTTACTCTATTACATATGGTGTAATGTGTAAACCTATAAAAGAAGTAGATATATTTCTAAATATTTTATGCTCATATTTGAATCGCATGCTATCACACTAAAATACATAATACAAGAACAATATTAAAATTGTCTCCGGCGGTTACAACGGCGGGGCTTAACACCACAAATTAAGGAACATTTAACGAATGTGAGTTACGTAAGTCACTAAAAAAATATTATTAATTCAATCAACAGGTACTCTAACAATATTCACCCAAGAACGTATGAAGGTGATCGACTATATAGCTATGGTGGGTTCCACGGCGGTACGATTCGTGTTCCGGGAACCTCCTCTCGCGTTGCTGGAGAACATCTTCACTTTACCCTTCACTGGCGCTGTATGGATTGCCATAGCTATATGTGTGCTGGGATGTGCTGTGTTCTTGTATATCACTTCGAAATGGGAGGCTTCTGTTGATATGGTATTAGTTTTGGTGTATTTATATTATTTGCAGAAAGTAAGATTTGCATCATTATTTTTCACGCTGTAGGCAGGGTAGACATAGGGAATCTAGTGTTAAGACACTGCGTTTTCTACTTTCAGCCGAATCTTCGAGGTATTGTGTATTGAATTGAGAAACTAAACGCCGCGCTTTCCATTTGCACCAGAGCAAGAAAAGAAAATAAGGTTATTTCCCCGAGAGCTTATTAATCCATGTAAAATAAATAAAAGTAAAAATATTTTTCTTATACTTTCTATTGACATTTAAAGATATTGCTAAGAATGCGAAACCTGTTCCAGCATCCATTACAACTAAACGGCTCGTGGGCGGACGTGCTCATACTGATAATAGGCGCTGTACTGCAACAAGGATGTACACTCGAACCGAGATATGCTGCAGGTGAGATTTCTTTGTGAAGGTAGCATCTGTTTTAATATTCGTGATGGTTGTTAAAAAAGTGAAAGGGCCAGGTTAAACCAAAAACTGAAATTTAAGGCCTAAGTATTTCTTAACACTAGGTTAACTTTGCCATTTTTTTAAAGTATTGGATAAAAGTTTCTTAAAATACTTGCTAACCGTTTCACAGTTACATATTAATGAAAGACAAATAAAAATCCAGTTTTTCTTTTCTTCTTAAAGGTAGATGCGTAACTCTTCTTCTCTTCGTGGCTCTTACAATACTATATTCAGCATATTCTGCTAATATAGTGGTGTTACTTCGAGCTCCAAGCTCTTCAGTGAGATCTCTAAATGACCTTCTAAACTCTCCTTTGAAACTTGGTGCAAGTGATTTTGAATATAATCGATATTTCTTCAAGGTATGCTAATAATAAAATATTATATTGAAATGCTTACTAACTTTTTAGGCAAAGTTTCCAATGTTCCGTCACTTAAAACGCAAGGTCTCCAGAATTCTGTGGAAACTGGGGAACAGAAGTATCTTAATAGGAACGGGGGTTCCCAGATTTCCTCTGCCTACCTTGCTGTATACCTAATATATAGGTAATGAAAAAATTTCGAATAATAATAATTTAATGCATGATTTCAGAAGTTAAATGAACCTATAAGGAAAGCTATTTACAACAAGAAAATAGCACCCAAAGGAAAGAAACCCAACTTTTATACAATGAAAGAAGGAGTTGAGAAGATAAGACGGGTATGCTAGTAATATTTATAATGCAATTCGTTTTATTTTTCATATTAAAAGAGTTGTATTTTTCAAATAAGGGCTTGTTCGCTTTCCACATGGAACTGAATCCAGGATACAGGCTAATACAGGAAACTTACCAAGAAGACGAGAAGTGTGATCTCGTGGAGATCGATTACATCAACGAAATAGATCCTTGGGTCCCGGGGCAGAAGCGTTCACCATATAAAGATTTATTTAAAATCAAGTTAGTTTTAATCCTAATATGTATGTTTTTAATCCATCCATAATGGGAAATGCATCCATATCTTGGTATCTTAGGAAGTAGATTACGTATTCTGTATAGCGTATAGCTTTCTATGGCAGAACCTAACGCTGCTTTTTGTTGACCAGGGTAGCAATTAATTCCTTTTTAAATATGAACAATCCCTGCCAAGGATGGATGGAGATGCAGGAAATAAGGACTTCCCAACCACACCATATAATTGATCAAATTTGTTTAGTATTATAGTTATATAGAAATTAGTTATTTAAATCTTTAACGCTATTTTGTATATTTATAAATAATAGTAATATTTTAATTTATTTCACCAGTTTCATCCGTATCCGAGAAACGGGAGTCCAATCAAACATCCACCACCGTCTCCATGTCGGCAAGCCGCGCTGTTCCGGCAGCATCTCCGCGTTCAGCAGTGTTGGCATCACCGACATGTACCCGGCTGTTATTGCCACTTTGTACGGCATGCTCATATCTGTGGTTGTGCTGTTCCTGGAAATAGTTTATAAGAGATTGTAAGTGGGTAGATTTTAAAATGTATAATCATTTGAGGCCAGTCGTGGCGCAGGCGTACATGCGGCCATCAGGTGGTATTTTCATTCCCTCGATTTGGTAACGAGGCAAAGCACGGTGTTAAGTTCCGCCAATAAACACGCAATACCTCTAAAATTCGGCGGAAATTGGAGAAGGGAGTGTCTTAACACTAGATTCCCTCTGCCTCTACCTCGTTACAAAGTGACCTAATAAAAGCGTGTTAAGAAGATAGGCCAAGCAATTATTGTAATTATATTTCTTACTGAGAATCGTTTCAATAGATAATTGGGTTTCGCAGATTAATGGTCTCTAGAGGATTTCAATATAATTGGCTCTTTTGTTTTCAGGTTGCTCCTGAAAGAGAGGAGAAAGGCGGTGAAAAATCTTTATTTTTAAGCTTATTCACGAAATAATTAAAATGTAGGGACACATAGTGGAAATAAATTAATGTTTGTGTTTACATAGAGTTCTGCAATTAAAATTTAATATATTTTTAAGTATTATGAGAATGTGACAAATAAATAGGCATGTCTATGTCTTTTAGGCGTAAACTAAATCCCACTAATAAACATTTTCATTTAAAATGTTCCCAGCACGATATATGGTAGGTACTGTCATAAACTTATTATTAGATCTCACGTAGAGCCAAGTTTCTAACACCCTAATTCTATATACAAGCCCTAACTTCACAAACTCTACGACTTAGTTAAATTGTATGACTTCGTAGTTCCCTTACTCCAAGGACTATTAAAATACAATCGAAAGCCCTTAATAAGATACAGGGACATAAAAAATATATTAATATTTTATTTTAAAAAAGTTTCTCAGCGGAAATCGAACCCATGATCTCTAGTTTACTATGCACATTTCACTTATTGTAATCGTTATACCAGTAAGTCGATCAATGTAGCAGTTTTAGGCTTGAACGGAATAATTAAACGAATGCACAACCAAAACTATAATTTTATTTGATTTCCAAACAATGCTTACAAAGGAGATAATTGTTAGTAATTTTCTTAACAAACGTGTGTTTATTTTTGACTAATTTATTGACCTATCTTTGTTTAACTTTCTGATAAATAAAAAGGAAATAGCAATATGTTTTTTATATATCATAATGATGAGAATTAGCCAGAGGCCGATTGTGGCGTAGGGATACAAAATGAACTGAAATATTTATTTAAATTTATACATTTCGTTGTTCTGGTGTCGAGGCAAACCGCGGTGTTGAGTTCCTCCACTCAACACGCAATGCCGCGAAAAGTTCGGCAGAAAGTTAGGAACGATGTGTCTTAATACTAGGATTTCTCTGTTTATTCTGCTGTTTGCGGGATACAGCGTGAAGCTGATAAAAAATTAAATTTCCTCAAGTGGGAATCGATCGTCGAACGATTTTATTTAATAGATAGACATACAAATCAACATTTTGTATGTAAATATAATTACATATTGTATAATCAGTATAAAAAGCTATTTAAACGATATTATGATGCATTTTCGAGTTGTAATATAAAGACCGAGACGAAAACATGAAACTGTTTTCTTTATTGATTATACCAATTTTTATATATTTAGTTCAAACTAAAGATGAAAACGAAATTAGTTTTATTAAGGAGTTTGTAAATAATGAACGTAAACCAACGTTTGTAGTTTTCTCGAATTTATGTTGGAATCATTGTAAGTAGTAATTGGTATCTGATAATGTTGTAGGAGATTAAAAAAATTTTTTTTTGTATCCCAAACACAGTATACGCAGACAGAACCTGACGGGACGAGAACCTAGTGTTAAGACACTACGTTCTCCAATTTCTATCGAGTTTTGAATCCATTGTGTATTGGTGGAACTCAACGCCGCGCTGAGCCTCTTTCTAGAGCGAAGAAATAAATCATTCCATTTATCAAACATTTTGCGGTGCTTTGGGAACGGAGTGTTCAAACACTAGGCTCCTATAACCTCCCTTAATATATGCGTGATACAGGAGGAAGCTATTAGCACTATTAAAAACTACAAAAATTTGGATATTTCAGATAAAAAAAATATATTATTTAAAAACTTAAACGAAGCTGGTATAAGAGCAACTACAAATTTTAAAGCAATCTCTGCACTACAAAATAATGCCTTGCTGTTTTATGTCGATTTGGACTGCCCTAAAGCTGAAGAAGTATTAAATGTAAGATTTAATTAAAATATATCTAAATAATATAACTGTATGAAAAATATCATTATTAGCTAAATATAAATACAAAATTGAGTTTGTTTGTTGTCTGTGTCTTACCACTAGGCTTCCTCTGGCTACCTTGCTACATGTGGGTTACAGCGTGAAGCTGAAAAAAAGAAAACAACATATAAATTTAATTCGCAAACATAATATATTTTTCAATGTCTATAATATAAGAATCCAAAGTAATTCCTATAATTTTAACATCTAGGTATCAAAACTCCTTCGGTCTCCTTATCGATGGCTAGCAGTGCATGACAGAAACTCCAACAAATTCAATATTTCTAAGCTGTGGGAGTTGCCGATATTAGCTGATAGTGATTTTGTTCTTGCTGAAAAGGATCAAAACATTTTTATATTAAGTGAATGTAAGAATTATAAATAACTAACTAATAAATATAATTTAGCAAAGATAAAGGGTAAAATAATGTTCTATATAAAATATTTTCTTATTAATAAAATCTTTTTCACGCTGTATTCTGCATGTAGCAGTGAAGATCTAAGAGGAAACCTAGTGCCTAGACACTCCATTCCCCATTTTCTGCTGAAATTTTAGAATAAAGTTTTGCTTTAGATCTTTTTTTGCAAACAAATGCAAGGACCTTATTATAACCATGAGGTAAATTATTTACGTGAATTTCAGCCACTGAACACGCATATATGGCCTCCAGCATCCGGCGGAAAGTGGAGAACGGAATTGTCTCAATGGCAACGGAGAGTCTTAAAGAAAACACTGAGTTTTAATGTGCGTGAAGCTAAAAAAACGTCGTCAAATTAAATAATCTTGTATCAGCTAACAATAGTTTATTGTAACCATTACATATTTTCCGCCTAACGAAATAATTTCAAACAAATGACTATCTAATAATTTTATAAAAACCATACAATATCTAGTAATAAATTGTTTTCTAGTACACAAACCGTCTCCAAATGGTCCTACATACACCAATCCTCGTGGTTTTTACAATGAAACCCTAAAAGACACCAGACCCCACAGAGAATTGTTCAGGCGACGGCAGAACGTGATGGGTCACCCGCTAACTATGGCCAACGTCATACAGGATAGCAATACTACGCAATATCACTTGCCCAGAGAGGATCGATTGTAAATCTTTACATTTACTTCTTTACTACTTAGTGTATTAACACTAAGTCGCTGTGAATTCGGCGGAAAATGACGGAAGTGTCTGAATGAGAAACGGAGTATCTTACCACTAAATTTCCAAGTTTCCTTGCCAGTTTTCCTTTGCTGCGGGATATAGTGTGATGCTTAAAAAGTTATTATTTACTTATTTAATATTAATAAATATTTTCATAGTAGATATTTCTAAAATTTTGATATCTACTTTTTTATATTAGAGAACTTCATTTCGACACCATAGCCAAGATGTCGTGGATAAACGTTCATATAGCATTTGAAATGGTCAACGCTACACCACGTTATATATTCAGCCACAGATGGGGATATAAGAAGAATGGTCAGTGGTCAGGAATGATTAATGATATTAAGACTGGGAGAGCCGATTTAGGTAACTTTTTTTGATATCAAGTTATTTAAGTTATATAAGGAATCACTAAAAATCAAATCGATAAAGCAGTAAACAGGTTTTTCTTGTTTTTTTAATTTAATTGGTACTTTTGATTAAATGAATAATTAAAAAAACTAAAACTGCATCACATATAGATGGCTACGCAGAAGGAACCTAGCGCTAAGACATTGCGTTTTTCACATGCCAAATTCTGCCCAATCTTCGAAATTGTATATGAAAATTAAGTGGAAATCAATTACAATTGGAAAACTTACAAGCAGAACTATGATATAAATAGATTTGAACAGAAAAAAACAATTTCTCTTCTTTCTCTTCCTATTCATTTTTCTTAATTTTCCAGGTACAAACTGCGTTGCCAATACCGAACGCCTAAGCGTCGTCGTATTCACAGATTCGATAGCCAAGTTCCAAGTAAAGTTTATTTTCAGACAGCCCCCTCTTTCGTATGTCGCCAATATCTTCACATTACCTTTCTCCGTGAACGTTTGGATCGCTTTAGTCCTTTCTATCATAGGTTCCACTTTTACCATTTTGCTGGCGTCTAAATGGGAAGCTGTGAAGATTGGCACGGTAAAAACATTATTTTCTGTTTTTACATACAAGCTTCAGGTGACATCCCGCACATGAAAGGATAAGCAGAGCAAACCTAGTGTTAAAACACTCTGTTCCTTATTTTTCAATGAATTCCGGCGGTATTGCGCGACGAGTGGCGAAACTCAATGCCGCGCCTTGCTTCAACACCAGAGCGAAGATATGAAAATATAAATTTAAATCAATATTTCATTTCCTCGAGGTGGTCTTCCACAATCAGTCACGTTTAGTTACACATTTTTGCCCCTGTGCCACGACTGGCCTTTTATGATGTTATTAGGTTCTTAAGCTTTAAATCTTCATGAATCTTTAAAAGGCTTCAGCTTCTTATTCAGATCTATGGATATTTATTTGGCATTGTGGTGATCGTACTCCAAAAGAAAAGCGTTAAAGCGTTAAGCTAAAAAAAAATTAACATTAATGTTTATCCGTTCATATTAATTAAATACTAATTATTATTTAATATTGAAAATTTATATTATTAAATGGTTGTCTTTCAGAATCAAACACAATTAGATGGAAGTATTGGAGATGCAATGTTACTAACAATGAGTGCTTTAAGTCAACAGGGCTGTTCCAAAGAGCCTAAAAAGTTATCAGGTATATTTTACTGTTACCATTATTTAATTTTTTAAATTAAACATTTAATAAAAAATGGAAATAAATTGTTCAATGCAATTTTTGTGTTCAATTGTCCATTCGTTCATTCGTCAAAGAATGACCAGTAGTTCCTGAGATTAGCGCTTACAATCATATAAACTCTTCTTGAGGCAAATTATACTATGTATATTTTATTAACTTTATATTATTTTTCTTTCAGGTCGTATAATGCTATGGGTAATATTTACAGCACTAATGGCACTTTATGCTGCATACTCTGCCAACATTGTTGTTCTTCTTCAAGCACCTTCCACTTCTATCAGAACATTGGAACAGCTGGCCAATTCTAAGATGACACTCGCTGCGTTGGAGGTGGACTATAATCATTTTGTATTGAAGGTATCAAATTAAAAACAAAACACATAAAAAATAAAATTTAAGTTACTACTTTTTTTTAGCTTCGTGCTGTTTTCCGCACATAGCAGAGTAGGCAGGGTAACCTTGGGGACCTAGGGTTAAGACATCCGGACATCTGTCCATTTCCATTAAAACACTTCCGTTCCCCACTTTCCGTCTAATTCTGACGGCATTGCGTGTTCAGAGGCGGAATTCAACGCCGCGCTTCTCGAGCAGAGACCAGCCTACCCTGATGCCTACCCTGCAATGTGCGGGATACAGCGTGAAGTTATAAAAGAATAAAAAACAAAATAGTACATAACGTTGCTCTATGATAATCATTTTCTAATATTATACGTTTATAGGCTGGAAAAGATGCAGTGAGACGCAAAATTTATAAGAAAATAGAGCCAGATAAAGGAAAACCACAGTTTTATGATTTGAATGAAGGCGTTGAAAGAGTTCGAAAGGTATATATTATCCATATAATAATAATGACAATAGTAGAGAACTAGAGAAGAACCAATATGGTTTTTTTCAGCTTTACGAGACATTTTACTCCGAATTTTGGAGGCATTGCATGTGGAGAAGCACTCAATGCCACGCTTCGCCTCCACACCAGAGCGATGAAATGAAAATAGTATATTTCCTCGAGATCCCACTCGAGGAAATATAATCAAACCCACTACTGGTCGCGTTTACAGTTATTTGTACGACTGCGCCGCAACTGGCCTCATTAAGTTTTATAATTATACAGGGTGGAAGAGGCAGCGCTTCTTTTACTGAAACTGCATATAGGGTAAAATATTTCAAACCCAAAATTAAAAAAAATAATCAAGGTACCTCAACGGTTTGGACGTAGGATTTTTTTTTCATTTCACGATTTTTATCCATACCTGTATTTCGTGTCACGCACACATACGTATGCGACGTTGCCGCTTTGACAGGTAAGTGTGTGCGTGCCTATGTTATACTTTACAAATGGCGTTTTATTTTAAAACGATCATTTTATTATTTATTTTGTTTGAAAAAAAAACTTTTTCATTTTTGAGAATTATTTTTTTTCCGAATTATATTAGGCTTTTATAGAGTAGTTAAAACTGTGGTTTCATTTAAAGTGGCGCTGACAATTCCACCCTGTATATTAATTACTTTAGGTATTAAGAATTATTTTATTTATATCTTTCTTTATATATCTGAAATAATAATAAGCCAGTGTTGCTATATTATAAAAAAATAATTTACATTTAATTATAGGGTCTTTTTGCAATCCATATATTGACCGGTCAATTGTACCGTCGAGTTGAGGAAACTTTCTTGGAGACGGAGAAATGTGACTTAGTCGAAGTGGACTTCATGAATATTGTTCATCCGTTCGTGCCAGTGTACAAACACTCACCTTATTTAGAATTGCTGCGAGTTGCGTAAGATCGTGTAGTCTTTTTATTGTTTTTTTTAGCTTTGCGTTGTATCTCTATTGTATGTAGAATGTAGATGTGGTCTATGTTGTATTCCCGTCACTGATTTTATTAAAACTTGTTATGCAAGTGTTGTAGGTTCTAATCCCATTAATGCACTTTAAATTTTAAACTTATCAAATTTACGATAGTTCCTGTTATTCATCTTGAATATTATAGAGAAATGAGGATGCGATGGAAATATTTATCTATATATATATATATATAAAAGGACTTGTCCTCACTGACTGAGGTAAGACGCACGGACAGCCGTAACCGCTGATGGTAGAAACGTTAAATTTGGACAGATGTTTACTTTCGTAATCTGGACATCCACTAAGAAGGGATTTTGAAAAATTTTTACCTTAAAGGGGTGAAATAGGGGATGAAAGTTTGTATGGGAAAAAAATTAAATCGGCACCGATTTTTATAAAATTTGAAATTTAGATTTTTAAAAGTATTTAATTGAATACGTGTTTCATCGTTTTCTAGAATTCACCCCCTAAGGGTGCAAATAAAGGGTTGAAGGTTTGTATGGAAAAATCTTTAAACCGCCACCGATTTTAATAAACTTTTAAATTTAGACTCTTAAAAATATTTCATTGAACACGTGTTTCGTGGTTTATTAGAATTCACCCCTAAATAAGCAAGCGAAGCTGCGTCCGCTAGTCTTAAATATACATGTACTAGGTAAGATAAAAAAAATAAAAACTTGGTATATTATTAACACAATATTTTTTTTAGTTTCAAGCGCATCCACGAATCTGGTATCCAAATGGCTATAGACAGACGACTGAGTGTTAGAAAGCCTCGCTGTTCTAATAAAATATCTTCGTTTAGCAGCGTCAGCCTTTTGAACATTCGACCAGTTTTAATGTTCATGTTGATTGGCATTGGCATTTCTGTTTTAATTCTTATATTTGAAATTTTGCACGAAAAGTAAGTATTTATTAAATTGTTTTTATATTTTTATTTTTTTAGCTTCCGCCTGTATCTCTAGCGGGTTAGCTAGCGGAAAAGGAGAGACAAACGCCTCCAGAATTCAGCGGAAAGTGGGTAACTGTGTATTTTAACATCTATTTCCCTCTGCCTACCCTGCTGTGTCCAGGATACAGCGTGAAGCAGATTTATTTATGTTACAATATTACTTGCATGTTTTTTTCTTATTTAAATATTTTATATTTTTTTTTTCTTCATTACAGATTAACTAACTTCAATCTCTTATTATATTTCAACATAAAATGAAAGTTTCAAATAAAGATTAAATATTTTATTTAAGTAAGTATAGTCTATTCTTATGTTTATATCATAAATGGGTGCTTTATAAATGCACTGAATTAAATAAAAAACAAACACTTTGTACTTCTTTTATTTTATTTACCCTTCCAAAATGTTTTACCTACGTTAAAGATTTTTTTTAAATCCCTCCCCAATCATTTATAGGTGTTTATAAAAGTAAGTAAATTATACGAAAACACAGTGTGAGCGATATTTTTTGTGATGTAGTAAATAAAAATATATTAGCAATGTTGAAATTTGACGCTTGTGCTCTTAATTCGTTAAGAGAAAAAAGTAATTAATGAACTACATAGAAAATAAGTATTTTTTAAAGTATTGTACTTATTTATTTTTGATGCTATTTTCTTACAATAAATAAAATAATTACAAAATAAATATCACAAATTCATATCTATACGTATAGGTATTAATATAAATGATTTCAACGATTTATTTCAGCATCGATATTGTTATTATGTTTAGTATTTCTATTGACGAATTACAGTGAATTAACAAATTATTATAATTATTATATTATACTTATCTCTTTCTGGACTTTAAATAGTACTAACCTATCATTATTTTATATTACAATTTTTTTTTTGCACTGGTAATAATTTTAACGTTGGCCACACTGCTATCATAACTGTAAATTGTCAACTGTCAA
>JAEBDU010000110.1:515393-577897 GCA_016802625.1 Heliconius numata | reverse complement strand
TTATGTAAATTAACATAAATACGATAAATGTGTCTAAAGTCCTACCCGTTGAGACACTTTCGCGCATGCGCTGCTTTAATGGTAAGTACTACATGAAAATAATGTACTGGAGTATTGTTCCTCTTAATAAGATCTACAAAAAAGTCCGCGAGAGCATATTTTTATCTTTTAAGGATAACGTGTAGTGATCATATTTCTGTCTAAAAATAGTAATTTCAATATATTTTTTATTGTGAGGGATATTTTTCCATAATGGTATTAATCCTTATCCTTTAAAATACTTTATTAATTTTCTACGTTAAACGAAGATAAAATATGCTTTTTACACTATTTCGAAATTGCGAATAGTTTTAGAGAAAAACGCATTTAGTTGTTGACACATCACGCCGTTGACTCATCAGCTGTGCCGACTCAAGTTTTACTTATCCCTTACTCTCAGCATATAAATAAGTATATTAGTTACGTTGGCCATTTAATGTAGATCAAAACTGTCCTTTACTGTTTTTTCATTTTAATAAGTACTTTAGAAGTTGTTACAATATCAAAACATCCTTGCTGCGAAACGCGCCCCGCGACGTTTTGCTTATACAAGCGTGTCATGAGCAGTCATCGGTGGTTCAGTGGTAGAATGCTCGCCTGCCACGCGGGCGGCCTGGTTTCGATTCCCGGCCAATGTATTCTATTTAATTTTCCTCACAGGCGGCCACGTACGTAGTGCTTGCTTTTCATCAGGGACAGAATACCCTCTTCAGCATTAACCACAAGCTCGAAAAAAAACCCGCCCGCTAATAGAGGCATAGCAACGAAGATTTAGATGCGTTTGCACGTATTGGATAATTGGAGTTGAATGTATTATTTCAGCGCGATATATTTGGTTTCATATTTTTTGTAGTAGTTATAAGTAGGTGGCTTTTGTTTATAATTTCTTCCGTTTAAAAATAGTCATTTAACTATCTAAAAATAGTCATTTAAATATATTTTAATAAGTACTTGAAATTACGGATTTAAAATTACGGTACCTACTAAAAAATCCTTGCCGAGTAAAACAATTGGAAAATCCTTATTGAAACTACGAAAATGCGGGTTGCATTAGGGTTTAATTAATTTTCACATTATCTTAAGTGCTTTGCAAACATACATTATATGAATAATCCAGTAGTAAAAGCGGGCGAAGCCGCAAGGGGGTCGCTAGTAATTTATATAAAATCTATTAATTAATTAATATTTTGATATGGCTAGGACTAATACAAATTCTGGGAAATAATTACAATTTGCTTATACCAAATAAAAAAACGGTTTCTAAATTCGATTGAATTGGAACCCAGACGTTTTATATGATTTTTTTGAATATTTATATACACTCTACATACGATGTCTCGAAATTTAGGCGATGCGTGGGGAATGGAGTGTCTTAACCTAATTAAAAAAAATAAATAACATATTTTTAAATGACAACAGATATAGATGAATGTGAAACCGGTGAAGCGCTATGTGAGAGCGGCGGACAATATGAAGGTTCTAGTTACGTTTGCTTGAACACCCGTGGTGGTTATCGATGTCCGAAGATTACTTGTCCACCTGGATATAAATTAGAGAGTAGACAGTAAGTATAGTTTTCCTTTTCCCCTTTTTTAGGGTTCCGTACTTCTTAAAGAAAAAAGGAACCTTTATAAGATCACTATGTTGTCCATCCGTCTGTCTGTCTGTCAAGAGCCTGTATCTCATAAACTCTTGGAGTTAAAATTAATTAGGTACTTCTGCTTGACCTAGAATTATGAAATCCGTACCGTTCGATCAGGAAAAAATCTGAAAAGATTCTTGCAAAATCGTAAAACAAGTAATTGTATTTGATTTTTGTGTATTTTTCTTTATTTCAGTCGTTGTACAAAAATCCAAACATATTGCCCACCAGCGGACTGGGCGTGTTCACATCAACCCAGCACGTACTCATATAATTACATCACTTTCGTTTCAAATCTATATATTCCTGAATCTAAGGTAAATAAAAGTTTTGACTTAAATACTTATTTAGATTATTTTTTTAATAGTTAATAATCAATTTTTTTAAAAGTTAGAACGTTAAATTTTTTGTGTTTCCTAAAATATTTTACTTTCCTTAGTGTAGTATAACACTTTTTTAGAAAATGTATTAAAAAATTCAATCCTAAATAAGTTGTTCATCCTAAATAAGTTTGTTGTACAAGCGTATAAGAATTTTAACATAGCTTGTTAAGAATCTTGCTACGTTCAAATTTTTATACGTTTTCTAAAAAATATTTTTTTCTTCGGTAAGTGTCGAATAACACTTTAAATATGTTAAAAATATTCCAATATTTTCTTTCAACATTAGGTTGATTTGTTCACAATGCGTGGACCCGGATGGCCATACGCTAAAATAAGATTTGAACTGCGAGTCGTCGATGTGGATGCACCTCCCTCTGTTAAGCAGAAAGCTGATATTAATGCATTTTTGTAAGTATTTATTATTACAACTTATTATATGAGTATTATGTTTATTGACAAAGCAGTCGGATTATGTTTAATTGCACAAGGTTAAGGCTTTAATTTAGAATTTTAAATTCTGGTAGCAAACGAAGAAAAAGACTAGATAAAAAAGACAAAGCCAAAGTTGCAAAGGCCTTAGAGAGTATGACAAGTTCTTACTTTCTTCTTCATTCTTACTCAACTACTTTTGACCTTTAACTAAGTTATTTTATTTGAAGTACTTCATAAGTTGCCCAGTTATTTAGAATTAGTCGTGTGGGGAGATCTGTAGGGTAATGGTGCGTTCATCAAAACATTAATAATTGAGAATTTTATTAACGTAAGAAAAAAAATTTACTTACTTTTTTATATTTCTAGGTTAATACAAACCGGAAACCAAGCAGTAATGTCTCTAGTTCGACCTCTCGAAGGACCACAGAGCATAGAGTTAGAACTCTCCATGGAATTGTACAGTCGTGGGCAGTTCGGAGGCATCGCTGTTGCGAAGATTTACATTTACGTGTCAGAATACGAGTTTTAGATGTACGCATAGCAAGCAATAGGTTGTAAGGAATAAAGTTTTAAGTTGTTTACAATATGGTTGTTTCAATGCTTATATTTTGAACCCCAAAGCCTAGAGCTTTTAGGCGTCGTCTGAAATTTGCAATTGAAAGATAATAATTAATTAATAATGTTGCTTAGAACATATTTTCTTTCGACCACTTTTTTGTTTTTCTTTATAAAATAATAATAAATATAATTTAAAGGGGGCCAAAATAAGAATACTAAGATTTTCAGATAATTTCTTTATTGAATAACCACAATAACAATAATTACTTATAAATTTCGATCAATTATACACATGTATAATTAGGTATGTAATTTATCGAAGCTTATAAAATTATAATATAATTTATCAATCTATCCGTATTCAAAACATTATTTATTTAGTTCGATGCTGGTCTACATAAATCGCTGTCATTGGGTAATTATCTACATATTTAATTTAATTCTGACATTTTAATTATAGTCAAGCTAGCTTAGTCTCATTCAGTAATTGAGAGTACTAAATTATGTAGTGTTCTAAATCACGACTATTCGTTTTTTCTTCCAATTTTCAAAATAACTCCTTTGTTTTTATTTATTTAATTAGTTTCATTATTTATTTTTAAATTCGTGGCTTTTAAATTTTAAAAAGGTAAAATAAAGTGTCATGTTTTTATTGAAATTATGTCTTTGTACTCCATTTATTAAACAATTATAGTTTAGAGTTATAGATATAAATAATAGTTTTAATTAAAATAAATATTCAGATTAAATTTAATTAATCAAAAACTATTGAAATTCGTCTACGCATAGCGATTTATGTAAACACAGCATTGAAATATTACTATACATTGTCATATCACAGCCACGAGCAAATCAGATTTTTTTGGACGCCCTAAAAGAGGTCGAAGAATCCTTAATGATTTAAGCCTCTCGTTTCGTTTCTCGTACAGGTACCATCTTATTAAATCTAAAAATCTATTATATTGTGATTATATTATTAAGAATATATATAAATAGAATTCATAATTATTGTATAATTATTGTGTTGTTCGCATTTATAAGGAAAATTAAAGAAATATTTTATTTTATTTCATTTCAAATTAATGCATGGTATATGTTTCAAATTAAAATATTTATTTACTATTTCCAAAGTTTTACTCATTCTAATTTTTAATATTATTAATATTCAACTGTCTCAGTATAATATTGTATTCTACTCATAAAATACTTACTATATTCTAATCTACTTCTAGTATAACTTATTCTTGCTCTTATAGAAATTTTTGCACTTTTACTAATTCTTACAATAATGTTTGTTCATACAGATCGACAATATTAATTTCAGTAAGGTAAGTCTACTTAATATAATACTATATTCTTCTTTCTACTCTTCTTACTTCTATAAATCTTCATTCTACTCTAATCTTGATGTTGTTTATTCTTGTTCTAATACTTATGTTTGCATTCTATTCATATGGATCAACAATATTAAGTACAGTAAGGCACCCATCTTGAGACGCAATGGCTAGAGCCTTTCCGCCGTGAGCGCTCGCTACTCCTGTCACTTCTGCTGGGGCTCGATATTCTGCTATTGCTTTACCATCTACGGTTCTGAAAGTTATTATTTTAGAATTTTTATATAGTAATATAAAAAACCTGGCTTCCCACCGATGAGATTCAATCTTTTAAACTACGCGAAGGATTTTAATGTTGTTTTCATTCAATTATAATAGAGAGATAGAGATAAATTCAATTATAATAGGGAGTAGTAGATATTAGAGTAACGCCAAAAATAACAAAGGATTGTAATTATATGTCGTAAAATTTTTTTCGGACGCTGAGCTACAGGAAAAACCGAATTAGCTATAAACGGTTAGTCAGTCGAGATTTTAGTGAATTATTGTTATCCAATTTTCTTTGTAATTGGTATTACATATTAATGATCATAATCATACTGAATCGTAGAATATTGCATATTAATAATGTTTAAAAATACATTCTCACCTAAAAACTCTCAACGTCTTCCGTCCACTATGGTAATAGAACACATATTGATCGTCCGAGCTGAACATTGTTATAATTGAGAAAACACCCTCAGCTGCTCTTGATATCAGCTGTTGGACAGACGTCCCTCGCTTCAGTTCTATGAGGTCTAAACCGCCTCTTGACGGAGCGCACAGACCAATTTTACCGTCTCTTGTACATGCGCCGTTCCAGCGAGGAACGAACCTGTAATTAATTATATTGGAGTTAATTTATTATCCTTAGTTTTGATGCAAAGCGCGGCGTTGGGTTCCACCTCTCAACACGTAAAGGAACTAGAATTGAAAAGTGGGGGAACTTAAGTTTCTTAACGCTAGGTTTCTCCGACTATCCTGCTATGTGCGAGATACAGCGTGAAGTTAAATAATAGAGCCAAAGGAGTAGCAGGTAATTTTATTTATAATTTATTATTTTTATTCTATAACTTCCAATTTTAAGTGATAGTTGTAAAGTACCTGACGTGTCTCTTAGTCTTGATGTCTATTATACCAGCTTTATCGTTCCCGATGACAGCAACCCAGTGCGGCTTGTGTGGAAGTGCCACTATTGACTGCATGTCCTTGATGCCACTATTTTTAACTGAAATCCTGGAAAAAAACATTTTATCTGTGAATCTAAATGTCTCTTATATTTTTATTTAATTTTAAAGTTGCGTGTTGGTATTGAATAAATTTTTAGAAATTAAAAAAAAATAATCATAAATTGTGCATGATTCCTAATAATATATCTGTGTGTCACACATACATATTTTTAGGAATAATTTTAACCTAATTATTTATAATATTATGTTACTGTAAGATTTCAGTACTTACAAGCACTTTAAAATCAGTCAAGTTACATAGAAATTTCAGTAGTGTCAGTCCTACAGGAAACTACTACTGGATTGGAAAGCTTCGTTTTATACAGTAACTATAGTATGTATTATAACCTGTGAAGTCTAGCACCAGTCTTCGCGTGGAACACATGGAGACACTCCTTAGAGTTTTTATCTAGTCCAGGAGCAACCACGTGGTGCTCATCAGCAGAGACTACAGCTGCGCGGTATCCTGTGCCTCGTACTTCATAATCCACTGTGTATATTTTTTCACCATCTGTTGGATTTTAAAATTAACTTAAATTTTTTTTCTTAGTTTAACGCTGTATTCCATACATAGTAGAGTAGTGAATGGGATCTTAGTTTCATTTTTTCTTTCCATTAAGACACTTTACTTCAAAAAAAAAAATATAATACACACGGGAAACAATAAATGCAAGAAAATTTATAAGTCTTGTCGTATTTTATATTAAAATTCTAAAAAAAAGCAAAACTAACGAAAGGTACAGTTACCTGGTATAGTCCTCGCAACAATATGAGCGATGGCCATATTATTAACATCATCGGTAGAAACTACCATGGATATAGTGATAAGCTTTGTCCCATCTTCTAAAAGAAGAAGCTGCTTTACTCCTTTTTGCTCTTCTTTAAATGCTACCTAGAAATCAATTAAAATCTTATTACATATAAATTAGATACAGCTAGATAATGGGAACATGAAATTGAAATGGTAAGACACTGCGTTCCCATTAATATACTTCCGTTCTCAACTTTCCACCTAATTCTCAGGGCATTGCGAGTGGCGGAACTTTATTTTATAAAACAATATTAAACTTACTTGTCTATCAGGAGTGTCCCATATAACAACATTGCCAGATTCCGCAGTAACAACATTCTCCCCACTCGGTGTGATGACAGCGTGCGTGACGATAGCGCCGAGAGGAGCGTCCGCTAGTTGCGCTAACAGTTTTCCCGCACGCGTGTCCCACAAACCCCAACAGCTGCGGGTTACTGTTACTGCTAGATGCTGGTCTCGAGCTAGGCTGGAAATAAAACAAAATAATTAATTAAACGTGATGAGCACTATTTGATGATGTTCGAAATAGAACTTTAAGGAAACTGAGAAGGCTGGCTTATGCAATATCTATTTATAGCAATATCACTATTTAAATATTTAGAATAGTAACTTTGTAGCACTCAAAGAATTAACAAATATTTTTTTATGAACGTAATTTTTTTAAGTGTGTTGGATGGTCTATTCTCACGAGTACTGGTTTGAATTGAATAATTATTTTTGTGTCGGATAGTCCATCTATCGAAGAACCTATAAAAACCTATAAAAACCTATAAAAAAACTTTATGACTGATTCCATTTATCAATATAAATGGCATAGGTTCATTTATATTTGCTAAACCTACCTTATAGAATCAATCGGCAGTTCCTGTCTATCAATCTTGTGGACTTGCTCAAAGATATTATCAATATTCCAAATCTTCACAGTTCTATCTATGGAAGAAGTTATTACGTTATTCCATGCTCCTACAGTGAGCGGCTCTAACTGAACAATTCTCCCAAAGTGTGCGTCTAGAACTTTAATCAGCTTTGTTGTTTCTAAGCTCCATACGTAGAGGTTCTTTCTAGAAAAATATTATTAGTAATATTAGTAGTAATTATATTTAATATTATACTCGTACAGTGGCGTAGCTAGGGTATTTGCTGCCCGGTGCGGCTCGGGGGACTTGATGCCCCTTTCCTGTTGATGAGTTCTAAAAACAAAGTGATCGTCGACTTTGATGCCCCTTTCCTTTTGATGCCCGGTGCGGCTTAAAGGACTTGATGCCCTTTAAAATGGTATAAAGTCTAAAAAACAAAGAAAAAACACACTAATCGTCGACTTTGATGCCCTTTTCCTTTTGATGCCCGGTGCGACCACACCGCTCGCACCCCCCTAGCTACGCCACTGTACTCGTACGTACTTTCGCAGTGTCAATCACATATTAAGGAAAAATCATCTTGAAGATCATCCAAGTTCCGGCTTTTTGAAAACAGTTGTTTGCCACTTTGAGGAAGTTTAATAGAATTTCTATGTAGCTCGATAAGAAAGTATTGGCAACAAGTGCTTGGATAGTTTGCAAGACGAGCAGAGCAGGTTCGAACCTTGGTACTATAATTTACAAACATACAATTTTATCAGAAATTACTCTCTGAATATTAACAACTTGATTACAAACCTAACTCCGGCTACAGCATAAGTGTTATTATTACTGATCATAAAAGAATTAGACAAAGTCATTTTAGTAGAAATATTTCGTATAGTGTGTGGTAGTTTTAGAACTATCCCCTTCAAATGTAAGTCTTTTTCTTGTTCCAAATCCTGCTTCTCCTCCTGAAAAAAAACATTATATTTTGAAAGAATATTTTTTAGCATAATGTGAATATAGCAAGAACACAGTCATTTTCGATAAGAATATACACAAAATATAATACAAATATTATTCAAATTCAATTTAAATTCATTACGCAAAGCGCGGTGTTGCGTTCCATCATTCAACAATGCCTCCAGAATTGGTCGAAAAGTTTGGAACTGGTGGTTGGTGTCTTAATGGGAATGAGGTGTCTAACCAGGATGTAATGGGGATGAATTAGGAATAATGACTGAAATCATATATATGTGTACGTATATCCGTTATACTTTGAAATTTTATTTCGATCAAATTGTAAATCAGTAGAATAGTGAATAATATTTAAATTTTGAAACTTACATCTTCTTCTTCTTTCTTCTCTTGATCGTCTTCATTTGTTTCCCTCTCAAAATGATTGCAGCGTGGTATGACATTGTTAAAATCCCAAACAACAAAACTATATGTTGTTGTTGCTATAACACAAACAAATATTTACATTTTTTTTATGTTCTTGAACAAGTGGATAGTACTGGGGCACATTTAATACTTTATTATACAGCCAGGCTAGAAAATAATAACAAAAATAAAATGAAAAATAAACATTTTAAATGTAAAAATAATGTACCAAGCAACATTTTGTCCTTTTTTCCTCTCTTCAACTGGAGCATAGCCTCAGCGGTGTCCGTCTCTAAGTGGTGGAGTTCCTCAATCTTATCCCATTTAAGTTCAGTCTCATTTATTTCGTATATTGATATCTAAAAGTAATGATATAAAAAAGCGGGGGTGTATATGGAAATATTTTTATATATTTACGCATTTCTCACACTACATAATAATCAGTTTCCCCTTTTTTTCTCATGTTGACTGATGTTAGTGAGGTAATTTAATTTACTTTTAATATTGTTAAGTTTTTATTATGTTTTTTCTACCCTTTCGAGCACATAGCTCTTGCGCTTTGGCAAGCCAGGCCAAAATTATTATTTTAGATCAGATTTTTTTTGTTATATAAATGGATAGCCATTTGTTTATTTATACCTGGTAACCCCTTTTGGGATCGCTCGTATAGATTTTAGTCCAGGTCTTATTTAAAGTGAAAGCCCCTCTGCATCTCAGTGGCTGTAACCACGAACCAGACTTGCAGAACTGCACTAAAAGCCTATCGTCATCCAAGTCTCCACTCCACATTACTAGGACTAGATTTTCTAGGTCCCGAAATTCGATTGCTAAAAAGAACAACAAAATTTCATTCCACTGGCCAAAATTAATAATAATTTTAAATCATTTTAAAAACTAATAATTTTAAAATATATACACATACATAAAATTTCCCAAGACACATCTTCATAAGGCGCTGTATCTGGTGCAAGCTTGGTATCTTCGAGCTCTCCTCTCATATTATATTGAACCCAGGAATTTGGTCCATAAATGAACATGTGATGATTTAATACGTATACGCCACGGACTGTTTCACCTTTTCAAATGGAAGAAGCTAAACTTTGATAATTTGATATATAATGTTCATTCATAAACTTAAAATTAAGAAAAGGATTTAAAAAGCTATATTAATTATTTTTAAGGACTTTTAATAAATGTCGTTTCATTAACTCATCGCCTAAGACAAATACCTGAGACAAAATTAAGCTCGATTTTCACCAAGAGCAGTGCCGGCCCATTAAGGACTACGTTGAACTAATTTGGTGGAAATGTAAGCTTATTTTATTTAAAAGGGATCTATTCCGCGGCTAATTTTTGTTTCACGATGGAAACTGTGCTTTATTTAAGATATTCTGTATTCCCTTAGGTTTCTGTATTGCCTTAGGTTTAGTAAATTTATTTCAAAATATCAGTTTTAAAACCCAGTTATGTTATATTTCCATCCATCCATCAGCCTTTTAAAGTCCACTGCTGGACATAGGCCTCCCCCAATGCTCGCTACTCCATCTGGTCCTGCGCCCTTATATATTATATGTTATATGTACAAAATTACAGATTTTTATTACCTTCATCCAACGGATTATCAATAGTAACGTATTCGCTTGTCAGCATATTCAATAGTATTGACTGAAACATATAATATTTTGTTATCCCATAAGCTCTATTCCAAACATAGGCTACAATTATACTTTACATCTATAAAAGGATTATATAAATTGAAGTGAAATTGAATTTGTCGTTTTTTTAAATGCACGCACACATAATTGCTTGAAAGGTTTTTTGAAACTGTGTACGTACACGTAATATAATTTGACCTAAAACTAGTTAGTGAGGTTGCGAGCTTACATAAGTATGTAATTTTTATTATACATTCTATCATACTAATAGATAAGTGAGGTTGCCGTGACGCAGACATGAGTACCTGTAAACGTGACGTTGTGGGTTCAATACCCCATAAAAAATATTACAAGTACAAATATACATTTAAAATATTAAGATTCACTAATTTTTTAAAATTGTGTGCTATGTATAGGTTTAGCAATTAAGATTTCTTTAAGCGTCACAATATTATCTCGCATACAGAAAGAACCAGGTGCCGCTTTGTTTTCCGGTTTCTGTCCGAATTGACCTGGCATTTCGGCTGCCAGATGCCCGTTTTTTCTGATTGGAGTAGGATAAGTAGCCAGTGAGCATAAATTTCACAACCGCAACGGTTTGCAGTCCTACTTTATCCTTCAAAAGCTTATTTAAATTGATAGACATAATTAACAAATTAGAAATCCTAAAAAGTAATAAGCTATTAAAACTTTACCACAGAATTATTGGTAGACGCTGCAGCCCATTTGTTGTCTGATGAAAGTTCTAGATTTTGCATAATTCCTTCCAATTGAGGACAAAGATCTCTTGCAAGGTCCGAAGTTGATAAATCCCATGATATTACTCTACTAGATATGGACACTACGTAACGCTTGTCTGAACTTAGTCGGAATCCAAACACCGCGAACTGGTGACCTTCCAAGGAGTACTCGAAATGAGAAAAAAATTAATTTATTTATTTTTACCACCACACCTCTTCCGTTATTGAGTAACTAATTGATAGTCACTACACAACAGAAACTACCTCCTTCAGCAATAAGGTAATGTAGCAAAGATTTTTGTTTTTAAATCTTGCAGGAACCGAAAGTAATCGAGATTTTGCCGTCATTTGCCGATATAACCTTATATTATACACCAAAATAAGATAAGAGTCGCAGCATGGTATATGTTAACACTTTAAATTAAGTTAATTTTTTTAGAATATCTGTACTACTAAAATATAAAATTATAAGTAATTTTAGGGAAGTTAAAATAATATATAAAAACAAATAAAAATACTCGAATACAATTTGAAGCGACATTGGTCATATTTACTACAATAATTTAAAAATATCATCTTACTTTCAAAGGTCCACCAGGTGTATGCAAGCAATGATGGGACGGCAGCAACGCACAATGATTCTTTCCCTTATCATGGCACTGTTGCAACAACGACGCTACAGCAGGATTGTGAGGTGCCTCAGGTAGTAGTCTTCCTGCTAGTTGTGGTGCGAGCATGTCCGGGAATGCGCCTAGTATAGCACCACCGAGGCGTAATGCGTCTGCTACTAGCATTAGTTCCCTAGTTGTGGTATAATTTTGTAAACTTAATGAATAATTACAGAATATACTTTTATTAAATTAGTGAATCAATTTTACATTTTTAAATATAAATTATTATAAAAAAGATACATTTAAAAATATAAAAAAACCACTCTTCCGAGGGCGGGACAAGGGTCCAAGCCATCGGTGGCTAGGGCTCCAGAGAGAGGAACCTCCGCACAATACGTGCCGTCTCAAGTAATACTGCCTTCTGTATCCAGTTCTTGATCCAACAGCTAAGCGATAGCCTCTTAAGGTGTTGGTCGAGGCTTTTCGCTATTAAACCGTTAACCGAAACCACTATCGGCACAATGATAGTCGCATTGACATCCCACATGGCGGTAATCTCATGGGCTAGGTCCAATTCTAAATTGTTTTTAATTGAATAATTAATTATTAATAAATTAAGTTACCCTTAAATGAATATTTCAAACCTGACTGCATCTTTATTAACATGTAACTTAGCATCTTCGAAATCAGCTAACACTGCTTGAAGAGGACAGCAGTTGAGTTTCGCGTGGAGCCACTCGTAATTGAATAGTACTTCCGCGTATAAGTCCGTGAAACGTTTTGAGCGAACTAAATGGAATGGGAGTTCACCGAACTGAAAATTGAATTGGTCTTTACTAATTTATGTGTATTTAAATTATTATTCTTAATATTTAAAACATATCATAATTTTACGTTAAAAATTGGACAAAATTTTGCTTATTAGATAAAAAAATTGCATTCTAATAAAAACATTTTTTCTATTATACTAATGTCTGTAACTTTTGTATATACTTCATCTAGCCTAAACTGAGAAGCTATTTCAACATTTAAACATTTCTTTGATTACTAGTTGAACTCAAAATCATCATATGTAATCAGACTCGATTCAATTTCTCTCGCGCTTAAAAATAGTTTCGAATTAATTAAATATAGATTTTCATAATTTTACCTTTCTCAAATTATATCTTTTGGAAGAACCATCGGCAGAAGTGAAGACGAGCGGTTGTAACGGTACTTTCCTGTCAGCAACGCCCTCTTTGTCCGCAAGATTAAATCTATGACGTTGTATTTCAGTGTATTTGAACGGCTTTGGTGTACCACCACCCCAAATACCTGCAAATTTATGTTTTCTTGTTCGTTATAATGTTTTTATAATTTGACTCTTTTTGTACAAAACCATAATAAAGATCACCTAACTACAATTATTGCACATGACTTTAAAAATAAAAAAAAAATAACTGCTGAATTACTGCTGCTTAAAAATTTACTTTATTGGTTTAAAAGTAGTTTAGTTCGCAGTTGGAATGTGTCTGGTTGTCTGCAATAGTTGCTTTAGATATCCTTCAAAATTTTATAATACGATTTTAAAAGAAATCCATTAAAATTGGTTAAATGTGAGTCTCGGAATCACCCACCATGAATTCCGTTCTAATTTCAGGATTGTAGGCCAATGCAAAGAACGTAGTGTAGTATGTAGTGAGGAGAAAAGATATCGACAGACAGACAAACGGACCACAAAGTGATCCTCTAAGGGTTTTTTTGAGGTATGGAACCCTAAAACGAACTAAATACTTACCTAAATAATAATCAGCAATCATAGAATGAAAGTACATAGCCATATTCATGTTCTTGAAGTATCTCTCTCGTGCTGTGTCGCGGAACTGTCTGTGGTACCAGTTCATAACTGAAACTCCATCTGCTTCTCTTTCTGATAGGTAGTTGGGAAGATCGTTGCGGATTCTGTAGCATTAGATTTGTAGCAAATTAAATAACTCATTTTCTATATTAGTTAGCAAAAATAATTAACAATAAATATGTTTTCAGTTAATACCTTGTCCACAATAAAGGTGGGATTCTGCGTACTGGAGGTAAATGGTACTGATAAACATCATCTAACACTTTATCATCTAGAGAAATTAAGTCTTCCAATTCAGTTTCAGAAAGTCCACTTCTTGCAGCTGTTATATAGGCAAGGGCGTGAAACACTAGCAAGCGACCATGCTGAAAACATAATAATTATGCGTATCATAAATATTTGCATTTAAGAAATTGGATATTCCATTCCAGTCTCGGTGAAGGAAAAAAAATACTCTTAACTTAAAAAAAACAAGCCCAATTATAAAATTTTAACATTTGACATAAAAGTAGCACTAATATTACAATTTACCAACAAGCACCGACCTGTTTCTCAATTCTTTCAAACAGCATCATAATGGAGTCCATCACGGTTGAAGCCAGGTGGGTATCTTGTGGCTTTGTATAACTTCGCCATCTACATACCTGCCAATTTTTAAAACAATAGTAAACAAACATTATATACTGATTTTCCGAAGGATCATCGAGACATCGTCTATAATTAATTCTTTGTCTCTTATCATATTTTGTCAGCGTCACGCAGTATCCCGCCCGCAGCGAGTAAGGCAGAGAGTTTCCCCATTTTACAAATAATCAATTATTTATAAATAACTATCTGTAGCTATCCTTATATTATTTATTTGGTTTTGACATCATCATTACATTGAGTAAAGGTTGACTGATGGAAAAATAAAAGTCATGATTGTGAGTTATACGAGTATAGTGCCCTATCACTATTTTCTTACAAACTAGAAGAAAATAATAAAAAATAAAATATTACCTCAGCAAATACTAGTTTAACGAATATTGGTAAAGAACATTGTCCGATCGCATTTGACACTAGCCGCCACTGGTAATTGCTTAAGTCACGTGCTGCTGATGCCATCCATAATCTGTAATATGAAAAAAAAAAAAAAAATTATCATATCTAGGGACGTGAAATTATAATAAGGTTACTCACTTTAAGACTTGCATGGCCAGATCTTCACCCAAAGCTGTTACTTCTAAAAAATTCTCTTCGGAATCAATCATTCTACGAAGCACATCATACTCTTTAGATACTTCAGGATTAGTTTCTTCACATGCACATGTTACTATAATCTGTTAAAAATATGCTTTTGAGAAATGTGTTGGAGATATCTTAAATCTTATAAGACATACATGTTGAGGGAATTAAAAGATTTATTTTGAATATTTCTGACACGATTTAGTGTTGGCACAGTCGGTTTCTTTTGTGTGAACGCACTTGATCGATGCAGTTTCAATTTTTCTACGATAATGTCTGTATGATCCTATATAGACGAGTCCAGTCGTCAATCCAGTCGTGGCGCTTCGATTCCCATTCGGTGAAATGAATTATTATCTAAATCATCACATAAGAATCGGTTACTTACTTTACAATGCGGTGGTAATCTTGTGGGTAGCCATGACACCTTGTTGTTTTCAGTTCCAATACCAGTGAGCTGGTCGACTGAATCAAGGAATAACAGTAAGGGTTGCTGTTGAGAAGCCATTGTTAATAGTTGCTTGAAATGTGCCGTGAGAGGGACCAGGTCATCAGGAATGCTTTCGAAAGGTAGTGCGAAGTTGTAGGATATCTGTAACAAATTAATGTTATTTATTTGTATTAATAATGATTTATTAAAATGTAGTGTTCACTTTTTTCCCACTTAGTTTTAAGATACTCCATTGCCAATGTATTCTAAAATCATGGCCTCTTTCCTTTTCGCCCTAATTACAATTACAGTGTGAATTACCTGTTGGCAAATTGATATAAGTGTTGGTGTCAATGCGCTGGAGTCAGGAGTAGTTCCGAGGAACCTGATGATGTTAGTTGGACGGACTTCAGCAAACCAATAGTCTAAGGACATCGCAGAACTCTTCGCTAACAGACTAGTTTTACCACAACCACCTGTTTTTAGATAAAAAAGTATTTTTTTTATTATTAATATTACTATGTGAGATACAGTATTGTTTGTAATACTAAAAAATCCACAATTTGAGAGGATCTAAGCTTAACTTTATTATTGAAATTGTTGCTGGAGCATTATTGTAAGGCAAAATTATTATTAATGGCAGGAACTGCAAAACTGATCGATATAACATAGGCTTCGTTTAGGTAGATCCTCTATTTAAAAATTGCTTACTGGTGGATTAATATTATTCTTTCCTCACATAGTCGGAGGCAGAGGGAGCATAGCGTAAAGACATCCTGTTTCCGATTTTCCGCTCAATTTTCGAGATATTTAGATTGTGGCGGAATTAAATGCTGTGCTCAGCAGGTGATTCGTTTTGACGAGTGGGGATCGAACCCACAACCGTCGCGTTAATTATATATAGTATAACACTGTGCCGGCGTGGTCTCTAAAGACTTTTATTTTGTATATCTAGTAACAGTTATTGCAGTTACCTTTACTTACCTTCACCGTACAAAACCAATGGTTTATCAGATGTGTTCGTCATATAATTTTCTATGAAGTTCAAATCATCTTCTCTGCCGTGGAACACTTTGACGGAATTATTGCAAGCGTGCAAATGCTGGAGTATTTCTGTCACTATTTGTCCTTGAGCACTGCTGTCTTCTTTGCGCATGGCTCTTTAATTATAAAATTATAAAATTAAGAATAAACTTTTTTTAATTAACCGGATACAGAAGGCAGAGTTACTTGAGGCGGCGCGTATTGTGCGGAGGTTCCTCTCTCTGGAGCCCTAGCCACCGATGGCTTGGACCCTTGTCCCGCCCTCGGAAGAGTGGTTTTTACATATTTTTAAATGTATTTTTTTATAATAATTTATATTTAAAACTGTAAAATTGATTCACTAATTTAATAAAAGTATATTCTCAACTTTCTTTTATACATTTTCCAGCAAAAAGAAGAGTGGGAATCGAACCCATAACCATTTGCAGTCAGGGGCCGCGCCACGACGACAATATTAATATTCATGTTAATAATTTTGAACAAACATAATTACCTGTCGACTAACTTAATGATATTTTTATAGAAATGTGATATAAAATGATTGAGGTATTCGCCATGTGTTTCATTGTCGAGACCATCCCGTCCAATCCACTCCACTGTGTATCTGTAATAAGTTATGATTTTTTAAGTACCTATGACTTTTTAGGTTCACGCTGTTTCCTGCTCATCGCAGAGTAGGCAGTGGGAACCTGGGAACCTAGTGTTTTCAAGTCACTTTCCGATATTTGCGTGTTGAGTGGAGTCGCTGGGCTAAATGGGCTCAACATTTATATTATTTAATTAACTTTTACACTGATTACATTGAATACGGCTTCTGCGCTACATATAATTGATTAGTTAGGAAGCCAAACAATATTTAATGGAGTGAAATCATTATTTTACACGAAATCGACAGTTGATAATTTTATTTTCATTTTATAGCTTTTGGTTGTGAGTTCGATTTCTACTTGAGAGTATTATTTATTTTGATTTCCTTCCTCTAGTTGAGGGTTCTTTAAATTAGGCAAGAAAAAATACGATCCACTGCGAGTCGGACTCGCCCACAGCGGTACCGTACCAATTTTATACTTTTTTATAATAATTGACAAACTTAAATGGTCTTGACAGACGTATAGACGTGGAACGAAATAATCCTAAATGCTTTTTTCATTTAAAATGCTTTTAATAAAATATACCAAATATATGTAGTAGGTACATAATAAATAAAAGCTAAAACCTTACTTTTGTATATTTGTCGTTTCGATTTTCTCAGGTAGCCTGACGTCTCGTAAGTCGGCTAAGAGCTTAGAAGCTTCAGCGTCCAAACTTCTATTGAGGATATCAACGAAATTGCTGGCTTTCTTCAAGTTCTGCAGATTTATATTGTTTATGTACCGTACGTATGCCAAGCAGTGGTTCTTTGTGTTCTTCACGTTGAGAACACCATTGATCACTTCACGTTCAGTTACTGAAATTATTGAAATTAAATGTAAAAGAAAAAAAATCAGCTTCACACTGTATCCTGCAGATAGCAGGGTAGGTAATAGGGGCCTAGTGTTAAGACAGTACGTTCCATACTTTCTGTAGAATTCTGGAGGCATTGTGTGTTGAGCGGCGGAACTCAACGCCTCGCTTTGCCTCGGATGCCAGAGCGAAGAAAATGAACATAGTCAATATTACATTTCTTCGATTGGGAATCGAATTCACAACCTGTCCCGTTTATGTGTCGAATTTCGCACCTCTTGCATGGTTCCGCAGAGGTGCGTGTTAGTGACCCACTACGTTCAAATTATATAAATTAAAAGATTATATGAAGTCAATCGTGGCGTAGGGGCAAAAGCGTGTGACTATAAACACGACAGGATGTGGGTTCGATTCCCACTCGAGGAAATGAGATATTTAATTTCATTTGCTCGCACTGGTAAAAAACCCGGCGTTGAATTCCACCAATGCCCCTAGAATTCGGTTGACAATGGAGAACGGAGTGTCTTAATAGTAGGTTCCCAGGTCTGCCTAACCTACGATGTTAGTGAAGCTAAATAAAAATAAAAAAATATATATTATTAAGTTACGAATGCAATTTAAGAAGATAATGTAAAAATGTGAACTTAAAATAATAATAAAATTACATTACTCATATTTAATGTTCTTACAATTTTGTCATTATTTAATTATTTTATACAAAAAAAGACTAAAATAGTTACCTGACATAAAATAATTATGCATAGTATCCTTATCGATTTTGCCGGAATTGTACAATTGCAGGGAAGCTTTGCGGAACAATTTCTGCATTTTGTTGAGCGTGTCCCACCAGACCGCCTGGTCCTCCGCTTGAAGTTTCGGAACGCGCTGGAATCCAAAGTTGAAGTTAAAATTTAAGTTTTAATCTAAATTCGGTTAAGTTTTGATGGAATTTGGCGTAGCAATCTCATATACATATGTATGGGTACAATGTACATTGTTCATATAAGAGAAAGATTGAATTTTTCTACGATTTTTTTATGAGACACTGTGTTAAGAGCCAAGACTCAACGCCGCGCTTGGTCTAGTGTGCGAGGAAAATGAAAACTTTATATATAATCATTCCCTCGAGTACCACAACGGCCTTTTTATCTTTTGCAATAAAAAAATATAAATAATTAATAATGATTAAAACTAATTCTTCGTGGGTTTGATTCTGCACTAAAAATGGTAATATTTTCTCCCTTTTTCTTCACTCTATATCCTACATGTAGAAGAGTAAGTAGAGGGAGCCTCTTGTTATTGTTCTGGTTCTGGGCAAGGATAAAGCTTAAAATTATAAAATAACCTAATAATATTATTATTATTTTATATCTCTTGAACGATAGGCACTACTCTTGATATAATTTGACAATTTTATTTCTTTCAATGTTTTACTTTAACAAAATGGCTGTCTCTATGATGTAATTTTAGGGATCTACTAATAAACACATTACCTTCCTTTAGGATGCACCGTCATCCAACTGTTTAGTATTTATTTCTTTATTACCCATATAAATAAATAAATAAACACAAAGAAAACAAAGAAAATCACACACAAAACACAAAATAACACAAACGACGAGAGATAATTCTGAACTTAATCAATTCCCAATACTTAAGCTCCATTGAGCGAAGTTTGATTTAAACTTGTTCTTGTTTCGAACAAACAACTTTATTAATTGTTCAGTGAATAGCTGATTTATTCACACTGCAAATTGTGTTTTATAATGGACCAAATGTTGTTGAAAGTGAAATTATTGGAAGTTTTCTTTTGTATATGTAGAGTTAAAAAGTAAGAAGAAAAAGAGAAAGCAAGAGAAAGGGAAATAAGGGGAAGAGGTAGCCTACTGTTAAGATACTTCCACTTTCTGGCCAATTTTCGAGACATTTCGTATTGAGTGGCAGAGCAAATGTCACGATTTTTGTTATTAGAGTGAGAAATAATTCATACCACCGAGTGGGAGTCGAAGCCTCCTTCTATTTTTTGTTTTTTAGCTTCATTCATAGCAAGACCCTACTTTCAGTTGAGAACAAAGTGTTTATCGCTATGTAGTATACCAAAATGAGTGGAGTTTTCGAAATATCGCAATAGGTGGTGCTTAACGCCGCTCTTTGACTTCTTCTCTTTATCTTGTTACCAGATCGAGTAAGTGAACATATTAAATAATGAATTCCCCGTAATATTAAAAGTTTAATTTACCTTATTATTGAAATTCACAAGTATAGATGAAATAGGTTGCAGCACAGACACCGGTGGTACGGCGTTCGAATCCTTTTTGTACCATGTGTCCAGTAAAATGACGTCGACACCGCCAGCATTGAGCTCATCTCTCAGCATTTGTAATTCAGATGACAGAACATACGTCGGTATTGGTCTAGAATTTTTTGATATTTTATTGAATGAAATTTTTATATTGATAAAGTCTCTTAATAAGCTATCAGTCAAAAATATGAAAACTATATTTATAATATTTTAAAATGAAATTAATTAAATGCAAAGAGTACCTGTATCCATATTTTTGTCCCAAAAATACAACGAAATTCGGACCCATCGATAGACGTTGACAATTCTTAATTTCTCGCATACACAGTTCTGTGGTCATATGGTCGTCTGTCGCCTCATCTCTTACCCCCCATCGCATGTCTACCACCTAAAAGTTAATATTTATTTTTCTATATTAATATTATAAAACTGGAGATTTAAGAGTTAGTCCTAAATGTAAAGAAACATCATCATCATCATCAGTCTGTACTACTAGCTACTCCTGGACATTTGCTATTGTCTAATATATTCATATGGAGTAGAAAAAAAAGGATTCTGAAAATCTCTAAGTCTAAAGTTCAAAGTAATACGTATAAAGTATAAACCATTTCTAAATCGTTCCAATTTCCAAAGTATTATTAGAAGTTCTTATTCATTGTTTAATTGTCTGAGCCATGTTTTCTATTACAATATTGAACTATTCCTGACTAAACGCAGCGTTGGATTTGTAAACATATTAAGCTTAGTTCATATAGATGGAAACGGATTGGTTTTTTTTTTAGTCTACTTGGTATAAATCAATCTAATTAAACGTGGTGGTTGTCAGTTCCAATACCACTCGGAAGACATTTATGAGATAGTTAAGGTAAGGTTAGGAGTTCAATTCCCATCGGGAGACTGAATTTAAATTATTTTTATTTTCCTGCTCTGTTAGATAAAGCGCCCGTTGAGTCTTGCTACTTACTTGTAATATCTAGAAAATTCGGTGAAAAGTGCACGAGCAACGAGCAATGTTTAAATAGTAAGAAACGGTAAAAAGAGTTGTACTAGCTCATTTCTGTTACTATTGCTAATTGTAATTAATATGTCATATTAATTTTGTGTGGTGGGTTTCGTCTGCCAGTTTGAAAACAAGAGAATAGAAAAGCACTAGGTACCTTACCCAATGTGTACTTTCCTTATAATAACCAACAATCCCCAGTTGCGGGTTTATTTCTGTCGACGGAAGCTTACCCACGTGCTGTATGAACTAAACTAAACTAAGCGCACAAGTACCTACATACTATTCAATCGAGCTATGAAACTATAACGAAATTCCTACAGTACTAGTATTAATAGAACGTTTCAACTGTTTTTTCTGAAAGTAAACTCTTGTGCTATTTTTGTAATTTTAATGTAAATATTTATTATATATACCTATTTCTTAGTTTGCGTTTCTTTTTTTATTATTATAGTACAGGTTCCTATGGGATGCGCTTTAAGCTCCTATATTTTGTAGTAATTAGAGGCTGAGTGACGGAACTTGAAGCCCCGCTTTAACTTGACAGTCCAAAGAAAAGAGTAGGAGGAACCCCAAAGCTATCAAGTTTGAGATCATATTCGTGTCGTGTTAGCATTATAAATTATATATACTACAACCCTGACAAGACCAGACTAAGCTTTTGTGCCACACTGTCCCCAAAGAGAAGAATGATTAGTCTCTTCTTTCAACCACATCTTATAATATAATACTAGTGGCTACCCGACACTCCGTTTGCGTAAAAAATAAATCGTGAAATTCAGTTTTCTTCCGTTCCCGTAGGAATTTTGAGAAATCTTCTCTTAGGGTTCCCCTACACTCCCTAAAGTCAATACTCCAAAATTTCAGAGTTTGCTCAGCTTAGTGTCATTGCGTTGTAACCAAGTCTCTTATTAATGGAATAATTTTATATACAGATTTATGTATATACCTATATAGATTTCGTAAGAATGTAATATAAATATTTATACTTGTATAATTCCCAAAACCCACACTTTGTTGTTGAACAGATCGATGTCTTTAAAGTCCCTTTTGCATTTCCTTGGAAAAATCTCGGATTCATTGAGGATTATTATGAGAGACAAATCAAAAGAATTTTAAGGGGAAGCTAAATTGTATTAAATATTATATAAATATTTTTTGAAATCTATTTGTATGAGACGTGGCCTTTGCCATTCTACTTTATTTTTCTCGTATATGTGATTATGTATGTTAATTAATAAGTCTAAGGGAAATATTTTTTTTTAGCTTAGGCTTGTCCACTCTGCATATTGCAGGGTAGGCAGAAGGAACCTAAGACTCTTTGTCCACTGATTGTGGGTTTTATCCCTACTCGAGGAAACGAAATATTTATTTAAATTTATATTTCCATTTCTTCGGTCTGGTGTCGAAACAAAGCGCGGCGTTGAGTTCTGCCATTCAACACGCAATGCCTCCAGAATTAGGCAGAAAATGGGGAACTGAGTGTCTTAACACTAGGTTCCCTCTGCCTACCCTGCTGAGTGTGGGATACAGCGTGAAGCTAATTTATTTAGTTTAAGACATTATCTGATCACTTCTGACACGTGAACCGTACTTCATATCAGCCTTTTTTTGGTATCTTTTGCATGTTCAATTTTTTAGCATCACGATTTATCCGTCAGGGGTAGATCAGATACCGATACAAATTTGTACTGAACTCTCGATGAACAAGTCCGACTCGAACTTGACTGATTTTAATAACAGAATAAATGTGAAGTAAAAATATACAATTATTTTTGTTAGAGTGTTGTTAAACATCCTGTCCCTTAAGAAAATCTAAGGATTTAGAGAGTGGAAGCGGAAGATATAAATTTTTATAGTATCTTAAGACGATCACTTGAATTCGAGGAATAGCAATATCTTTGCAAATAATAACATTGTATTTTATCTATTTTCTATAAAAGTTTATTTATACTGAAGTCACACAAGTATTTTTTTAATGTAACGGGAATCGAACCCATGCATCTTTGATACTGTCCAAGAGCTCGAGCAAGCGAGTAATACAGAGATATAATTATGTATACTTACATAATTTTAAAACAAATGGACTGTGAAAAAAGCCATTATAGTTCCAAAAATGGTGGATAAAATGTAAAAACGACAAAAATATTTCACTGTAAATGCGATGGTTGTGGGTTCGATTCCCACTCGGGAATTTATGATTATATTCATTTTCATATCCTCGCTCAGGTAAACAAATCGTGCCGTTGAGTTCCGCCACTCAACACGTAATATCTTAAAAGTTAGGCTGAGTGGGTAGAGAACGGAGTGACGCTGAAAATAAAACAATATCATTATTAAACACTTACTTGAAATTCCAGGCCATGTTTTTCACGGCAGTAGTCTTTTATTCGTGGATAGCATTTCGCCATCAGAGTATTTCTTTCCATGGTTGTGTCTGTAATGAAGTTAGTGAAGTGAAGTTAGTAATATTTAATAATAAAGTAAGATAATAAATTTTAAAAATATAGCGACGTTAGCAGCCTTATAATGGTTATTTTTTTATATAAAAATAGTACAGGAAAAAATTGCATTTTCGTAGTGTTAATCAAAAAATATTTTTAGAAACACGTGCCTCTTGAAATCTTCCAAAAGGCAAGATTTTTGAAAGATAGAAAATGATAAAACTTTCTCTTCGATATGGGGAAAAGTGTACTTTGAACACATTCGTCCCCATTCTTCAACACAGTCTTAGTGCGCAACGTTCGAGAAGAAACCATGTCCAGAGGTAACCTGTTTTAATTTAAAATGTATTTTTTTATTTGGCTGTCTTACCAGTTACCTGACTGTCAGTAGGGGGGGTCCAATCTAATTCAGTAGAATTGAATTATTATTTAAATTATTTAAATTAATTATTTGTCCTCGCTCTGATAAGAAAATTAAACGCGGGGTTGAATTCCGCACCACACAATGTCTCAAAAATTGAGCGGTACGTGGGCAACGGAATGTCTTAACATTAGGTTCCCTTTGCCCCTTGCAAAAACATTAGTCATTACAACATTTCTTCATGAAAATATAAAATTACAAGTATTCAATATATGTAATATCCTAAAATGCATTAGAATTCTAATTTAATCTATATAATGCAAAACTGACCACTCAACTTGAGTGGCACTAACTTTGATATTCATTGGACTCCCATGGGCTCACTACAAGTGGATAACTAAAAGGTTTATTTTTATTAAATTTACTTGGTTCACGCTATCTTTTTGTCAGAAAAACCATAAGAAAGTGACTCAGTAAGTAGTAAGTTTGTGTATTAATTTATTATACAGTAATATTAAAAGTGGAAAGGTGGGATTTGTGGTTTTAAATACCATCTTCCTACTTTTATTGAGTACTTTGTGTCGGTGTTATATTAAATTATTAATGAATATTGTAAAATTATTAAAGAATAATGTAGGCAAAATGACAAGAAGGGATAGCCATGTACCCATTTTTTTCAGCTTTACACTTTATTCCGTATATAACAGTGTTGGGCAAATGAACTTAGTGTTAAGACACCCCGTTCCCCATTTTCAATTTAAGTAACATTACGTATTGAGTAGCAGAACTCAATGCAACGTTTCGTCACGTAGAGCGGAGAAATTAAAATAATTTAAAATATAATAAATCCCCCAAGTGGAGAGCGAACCTATAAGTATTGGATTTAAAGTCAAACGCCACCCGACCGCAAATAATAGTCATATCCAAAAATAAACTAAATACATTAAAAATACGGTTTGCCATATTTTGACTGCTAATATAATTAAATTAGCAAAAGTAGTGACATAACACTATCTTATCTTTTCTACTTACTAGAATGTAAAAAATATTTTTAAAGTAATGCATTGCAGTATCTTGCAAATGTAAGGCACTTAGTTTATTACGTGGTAAAAAGTTCTTTATAATTTATTCGGTTTTAACACGCGATTTCGCTCTTCATATTATATTGTATATTCTGCGGAAAATAACGAAAATATACATTTTAAAGCTAAAGTTGAATTGCTTTTAAACTAAAACGAGTGTCTTAATAGTAGTTCCCTCTGCCTATCCTGCTGATTGCGGGATACAGCGTGAAGTTGATTTTGGCTACTCGACACACAAATGTCTCCAAAGTTAGGCAGTGCATGGGGAGCGGAGAGCCTTGCCACTAACTTCCCTTTGCCATTTTTTTAAAATAGTTTTATCCCTAGCGGAGTAGCATGAATACTCTGTTCTAGAAGGTCAATCGAGGTCTCTCCCTGTCTCTCTTACCACTCATTTTTTTGCCATTCTTTCGTCACTGATTCTCTCGACGCCTTCTACTAAATTCTTAGTATGACATCCTCGCAAACTTTAAAATTTACAATATTTTATTTGAATAAAAAATGTATAGATTTTGGGTAGAAAATGTATGGATTTTACTAACTTATCTCCAGTTTCTTCAAATATTTCTTATTTTATTATTGTATAGTGTAAAAAATTAGCGTGACTAATTAAATATAACACGGTAGTATTAGCGTGAAAATGTAGTAATATTCGTATGATGCGTCAAATGCAGCTCTACGGCGGGACACCGCAAGCCTGGCAGCGGTTGTTTTGGTTTCATTTTAATTATTCAATTTGCAACAAATCATTGAAATTAACTTCAAAATTGACTTTTAATAGAGGCCGCGCTGATTTAGTTTAGATATGATCCTGGTAGCTTATTACAGTAATAGGTTCGAGCTCCACTTGAAAGAATATTTACTAACATATTAAATATACAGTTTCACGTCGTACCCCGCATATAGCAGGTAAGGCAGAGGGAATTTAGTATTCGGGCAATCTCTGTCTTCCTACTGACTATTTTAATTTTCAAGACACTACTTCGGACGGACGGACGGACTTGCCCATCGAGGGTTTCTTTTTTTGAGGTACGGAACCCTAAAAACACGAAGAAAATATAAGCAATGAAACGTATAGGCTAGTAACATGATGATTCAGTGTCATTCTCAGTCTGACAGCGTGATTGTAATCCGATATAGTTGGGTCTCTGTCGGTTCTCTAGTACTTATTTCAAGCGATTTATTATCTTTATTGGAAATAATTATTAATTATGCAATAATATATAAAAAAACATATAAACTTATAATAATGGATGTGTAGAATGAAAATTGAAATGACTATAAAGTCCACCCTTATAGCTATATTCTACAGCTTTCTGCTGTAACCCGCACACAGCAAAGTAAGCAGAGGAAACCTAGCGTTAAGGCACTCCGTTAGCGAACAAATGAAAATATTAAATATTTCATTTCTAAAAGTGGGAATCGAACCGACCACCTGTGGCGTTCACATTCACACGCTTGGGTCATGCTTGTGATTCACTATAACTTCGTTCTATTTATACTGTTTAAAATAAACCATTGAGTAAAATTAATTAAATTCACAATTTTTCATATCGTTTAATATTAGTATATTTTTTAATGTATATGTACTATATGCTGTATCCAGTACGTAGCAGGATAGGAACAGTGTTAAGACACTTATTCCCCTACTTCCCCACCTCTCTGAGACATTCTGTGCTGAGTGCTTGGTTTTTTTATCAGAGTGAAAAAATGCATTCCCACGGGTGGGAATCAAACCCAGTGCGCCACGATGCCCTCATTTACTTTACACATGTACAGTTAGTTGTACATACATACTTTTATTTAATCGAATAACCTTTTGAAAGCATTTTAACAAAATTACTAACTCGTTATCAAAATATTTGATTAGGATTCTACTTCTATTGTTTTATATTTCACAGTGTTTCATAATATTTGCTTGAAACATTTCAATGGTCACATTTAATACAAGCACCTGCAGAGGAGCTCAGTTCATATGTATATATTTTACACTTAATTTATTTTAAACTGACAATCGTTTTTTAAACAGTTCCGTGACAACCGCAACGTCTCGAAAATTGGGCGGTTAGTGGGGAAACGAATGTCTTAACACTAAATGGCCGCTGTATACCCTGTTATGGGAAAAAAGCGTGAAGCTGAACACATATTTTCTGTAGCTTCACGCTGTATCTCGCACGTAGAAGAGAATACCTGGGGTTACCTGGGTGTCTAGTGTTAAGACACTCCGTTTCTCATTAACACACTTCCGTTCCCTACTTTCTTGTGGCAATGCATGTCGGACAGCGGTGGGCGTTATTTACCAGAGCAAGGAAATGAAAATTGAATGAAATATTTCATTCCGTCGAGTGGGAATCGAACCCACAACCGTCGTGTTTTTTAATCGTAAGCTTGTGCCCCTGTGCCACGATGAAAATATTCTGTATTTTTTTTTCTAAATTATATATGTAACGCAACTTTAATTAAAATATTACTATAATATAATATATGTATTTACACTCTTTTAACAGGTAAAACATGGCATCTACCCAAATTCATTAGATATGCTAGAGCTTGCCAGAAAATTTTATTATATACCTAGTAACAAAGATTTATACAAGATAGTGCCATAATTTAAAGTTTACAATAAAATTTATGTCACCAATATATATTTTCTTGTTCTTTTTATCTTTTTTCGTCTTTCTTGATATCGGAGGCATGAACCTGAAAGGCTATAAAAGAGAAGAGAGAAGAGAGACAAAGAGAGTTCCGTGTAACTAAAACGGGGATATAAAACGATGTATGTATGTACGTAATTATATAAAACTCTTCCGTTACTGAGACAGTCGAACAAACTACTGTACTGAAGGTTGAAATTTGGTTTGCAACTAGGCTGTTTAATAGGGAGCACTAAAAGAGGATGTTTCGAAATACCTACAAGAACAGAAAGATATGGGAGAGTTTATTTTACGCCCTAAATTAAAACGGGTGATGGTTAGTATATATAACATACGTATTCAAATACCAACATTCCATTATCAGTAATGATTTGGAATTATTTTTTAATTTATTTTCTAAATATATGTACATAAAAAAATATTCTTACCTGTAAATGTGGAACTGGTGAAGATTCTGACAATCTTCGAGCTGACCGGTGGCAAGGACTTCAAGGAGCCACCGAAAATTAGATCTACCGTTCTGTCATCCATGATTATGAGTTATCTGATAAAAAAAAACATATTAGTTGAAGTCGTCGTGGCACAGCCTTTGACTCTAAAAGCGACGGTTGTGGGTTCGAATCATTTTCATTTCCTTACTCTGGTACAAGGCTTTGAGTTCCACCACACAACAAGGAATGCCCAAAAAATGAGAGGTGCGTTGGGAACGGAGTTTCTTAACGCTAGGTTTCCTCTGCCTACTCTGTTATATTAATATAATATTTAACACAAAAATTAAATTCTAAATGAATATTCCATATAAACCCTTCATAAAAACTGATTTCCCTTCATTATGTTTGGGTGATAAGGAAGGAAGCGGGTTCAAATCGTGCTATACTTAAAACTTGTATAAATTGGAATGTATTTACTTTAGCCCAATCGATAGGAACAGCATAGGTTAATTAGAGAATAACCTATCTACCTTACAAATTGCATTTAATCACGACACCCGGCAATTACACTAAAAGGTTGCTTATCAAATTTATAGACAAAAGCTATCACTACGTAGGCCGAAAATACTATCAGTTTATTACATGCCAATATATGTCCATTTACAGTAGTACATGTTTTTGGCTTCACGCATTATCCCTCATATAGTAGGGAAGGCAGAGGGAATATGCGAACCTAGTGTTAGGACACTCTGTTCCTAATAAGACACTTCCGTTATTTACTATTCACTGAATTCTAGATGCGTTGCGTGTTCAGTAGCTTTGTATCGTTACCAAAACCAGGAAATTACAAAAAGTTATTCCTCGAGTGGGAATCGAACCCACAATCTATCATCGCTTGTGCACGACTAGTGTGTTGAGAAAGCTTTTAGAAAAAATATAAAATATCAATAGAGTATTTGACAAAACGCAGCGCCTGTTAGCTTGACTTGACTTCCGCCACTCAACACGTAACGTCTCGAAATTAGACCGGAAAGTGGGGAACGGAGAACTTTAACACTAGGCTCTCTAGAATTTGAACCCACCACAACCTCGGTAGTGTTAAGTATCATCCAATATAACAACGAAAGTGTCATTACTCTAATAATTTAGAGGCAACGTTATTTATCAGTTAAAGTAGTTATTTGATAAACGCTAAAATTTATTACATCGTGTACGCAATCACGAGTTATCTCTGTCAAGGACTTAGTAAAGTTTGCATGAAATTGCATAAATCGATAATGCCTGGCTTTCAATGTAGGTGACTGGTGAAGCTTTTGTTAAAGTGTGTATTTAACATACTAGCTTTAACACGTAGTTTTTCACGCGTGAAAAAAGAATTAAAAAAATAGGCTGTTTCCCGCATACAGCAGAGAAGGCAGAGGGGACCTAGTTTTAAGACACTCCGTTTTCCACTTTCCGCCGAATTTTTCGAGGCGTTTTGAGTGGCGGAATTCTGGGCTGAATTCTAACCTCATGGAAAATGAAAATAATTAAAAGTTGTTTGAGGGTATGACATATTACATAACTGAGTTACTACGGCATCATATCTAAGAAATGAACTTGTTATATATTAATTAACTTGTTATAACATATCTAAGGAATTAACTTTGTTGTCTATAAATGAATTATGCATCAGAAAAATATTTTTTTCATTTCCAATACACTCCTGAGATTATTAAGTTCCATCACAAAATATGTGCCTCCTATAATGAAACGTGTCTGGTGAACATTTAAATAACGTTGTTCGTTCAAATTTCTTCCATACAAAATTTTATATCACAGTTCGAACCCAGAACCATCGACGCCTGCAGTACCGCGGCCTAAGTAAAATACTTTATTTTAAACATTATTTAAACGTCAATCGTTTTCGATTGACGTTTTCCTCTATTTGATTTCAAAAAGTTAAATTTCCACAAAGCCAACACATCCCATATGAATATTGATTTATCTGTATCGGAATTGGGGCGTTGAGTGTGGGCTAGTTCCGTCCACTCTCACGTCGCAGTCACTCAGTGTTGAGGGTTACTTTATTTTTTACTTTTTATCAAAGGAACTCACTTGGTTGTGCGGTTAGGTGCCTAAATCGTTTTACTAGATTAGGTTTATAGGGAAGAATGTAGTTCTAGGTTCGAATCGTATAATAATAATCAGTTTGTTTGTATTGAAAGTGAATCCGTATAGGATAATAGGCAGGGAACCTTATGTCTTGATACTTGGGAATGTCTTGATACTCCTTTTTCACATTTCACCTAATTTTTAAAATGCGCGACGAAAATGGAAATATAAACGTAAATAAATATTTCACTTCCTCGATTGGGGATCGAACCCACAACTCATATTATACTTTACTTTACTTTCACGCTTTGTCCCACATATATCACGGACAGTCAGAGCCTAGTATTAATACATACAAACATAGTTCTCTATTTTCCTTCCAAAATATAGAGCGTTTTGTGAAGTAAAATTAAACGGCGCCCTTTGTCTTGTTGAAGTGAAGAAATGAAAATAATTTATTCTAATTTTTTAAGAGGATAATAAATAAATTTTATCATCCTCCACTACAAACTACTATTATTAATACTAACTTTCCTGGAAAATGTAGAAAAACACTAAACGACACCATAACATACATAAACTGAAGGCCGAGAAAGTCGTTGGAGGCGCCCTAATGGCTATCAGCTAGTAACTACCAAATGTCTATTACGTATTTATTTAAAATAACTTGTATTTTGTTTTTTATGTAAGCAAATGATATTATTATATTTTTAGCTTAAAAGAAATACACACATTTTCGTTCAAAATCTCCGTTTTCTAGTTTCCGTAGAATTTTCGAGACGTTCAAGTTTACCGGAGCGTGGAAATGAAAATAAATACTTTTTCTTTTTTTTTTCAGCTTCACGATGTATCCCGCTAAGACACTCCCTTGCCTATTTTCGCCCGAATTCTAGAGGCATTAAGATAGAAGAAAAAGACTAGCGGAACTCAACGCCGCGCTTCGCCTCAACACCAGAGCGAAGAAATGGAAACATACATTTAAATAAATATACTGTTTCCACGAGTGGGAACCCACAACCAGTCGCGTTTACAGTCACACTTTGTGCCCCTGCGCCACGACTGGCCACTAATACTTTTCCCTTTTCTTTTAAAAAAAAACACTCCATCTTTTTATTATTTACTTAGAAAATATATAACTTAAATATAGAATAACTGAAATTTAATAACAGAATAGCCTCTAAACCACATACGTATAATATCAATATAAATAAATAATTCTCCTTCAATGAAAACTTTAATTGGTGAGAGAGACGGCTTCATATTACTTCGAAAGTGCGAAAGAGAAAACAAATAAGGCATAAGAAAACTCACCTGTGCTACTTTACTTCGGCTCAATCAATAATGCACTAGGAAATGTTAAGGTCAATATTGATTTTTAAAGTTTATTCTTCTTCTATACTTCTATACTCGTACTAATGTTAGTATAGAAGTATAGAAGAAATTTAAGAACTAACTAAAGAATTATTAAACTGAAAAAAATGTTTGGTTGAACGCACTAATCTCAGCAACAACTGATTGAATTGGACAATTATTTTTGTATTTGCCAATGCATTTGATGAAAAATGCTATAAACTATTTTTTTTTGTAGCTTCACGCTTCCCGCACATAGCAGGGTAAGTAGAGGGAACCTAGAAACCTAATCTAAAGACACTCCGTTCGACTTTAAGACACTTCGCACTTCCGATTCTCATTTTCTGTCGAATTCTGGAGGCATTGCGTGGTGGGTAGCGGAACTCAACACCGCATAATTATATCACGTAAATTGTTTCTATGTAGCCACTGTACCTGAAGTTTGAAGAATATGTTGTGATATATAACCCTTAATTATTTAAAGTGGACAACGCGGGCGAAGCTGCAGATAAGAGTTATTTTTATTTAAAACCATTTCATTTAAGCAGTTCGCCTTTTGGCTAACGTAGGTGAAAAAAAACCATTTAATTATTATATAAATGTAATTCTTTATACTAACAAATATAACCTACATCAATCTTTAATAATAGTAGTTCTCTACTTTCTGCCTTTTTTTAAGATATTGCTTGTTAAATGGCGGAACTCACTTTGTCCAGTTATAAAAAAAAATAATAATAAAAATATACCTGTACATCTAATTTTGGTATGGCGGGCACAATTCTCAAATGGTTTATTTCTATTTAAACACTGTATAGGTGGTAAGTCTGGTATACGTGTGTTCAGTATCTTTTATCGGATGGCACTGGTTTAGGAGATATGTTAAAGCTGTTATTGTGTTGCTAAGTTACGTGTGATTTGAATTCGTTCGCGGTTTTCTATGAAGTGAGGATTACGATTAAGGCACTGTGCAGATCGTGAAATAATAATTAAGTATATTAAAAATTATAATTATTATATTAGAATTACAATAAAAAAAATTAAAAAAAACCCGATACAATAGCCACTTTAGTTTAAATCCTTTCATAAACTAGAAAAGAGCTGATGATCTTCAAACATATTTTCTTGAGCCAAAGCTAAACAAGTCTAGATTAAGTCACATATAAAATAAAAAAAAAACATATTAAAATCATTTTTTTTTGGGTTACGATATCATTGGCAAGAAGACATACACAGAGAAGTCAAACCATATAACGTCCTTCTTATTGCGTCAAACGCGGCGGTGAGTTCAGCGGAAAGTGGGGAACAGAAGTCTTAATGGGAACGGAGTGTCTTAACACTAAGTTCCCAGGTTTCCTCTGCCCACCCTGCTAAATGCGGGATACAGCGTGAAGCTAAAATAAATAAATATAAAATATAGTTTGTCCCCATCTTTAGTTTTAGACGCATAGACACCGCCTGGTACCATTACAATTTAGAGCTTACGTAAGCTCAACAGTTCCAGTGAACTTTAATATAGGATTTACTGTCTATTATAAACAAATTGATATTAATAGTTAGTACAAGCTAACCAGTGATTTACGAAATTAAACACTTTATTAGCGTTGAGGCAATCTAATTTTATGCCTTTACTGGTAGATTATTAATTTAGTTATTAACAATTATAGCGTTACAATGTTGTATTGGGTTTCATTGTTCTTATCATTTAGTCTGTCAGTCGTTAACAGAGTAGCGGAAGAATTTTTTTTAACTATTTTACCGGATTTTGTGGGCAATCGTGGCGCAGGGATACAAGCGTGTATGGGTGGGTTCGATTCCCACTCGAGAAAATTAAATATTTAATACTTTCATTTATTTGCAATATTGTCGAGGCAATGTACGGGTTTGAGTTCCGCCACTCAATACGTAATGCCTTCAGAATACGGCGAAAAAGTGGGGAGCGAAATGTTTTAACACTAGGCTTCCTCTGCCTTTCCTATTACATGCGGAGTATGTACCCCGTGAAACTGAAAAAAAAACTGAATTATCGTGTATTTAGTTAAATAGTTTAATTTAAACGTCTCTAATGTAAAAGTCTCTCACTAAATTGATTTTTTTTAAATTCAAATATTTTTTAATTCTTTTCCTAGTTCCTAAAGGTAATTTGCACGTTTAATAAGCCCTTAAGCTTTATAACATTAAAAAACCATTTTTGTTTGTTGTAGCCAGAGAAAATCTAGTGTTAAGACTCTTAAGACACTGCCAAAAATATAATCTTCTTTAAACATTTTAATTAAAATCTACAATCTAGTATGTCATAATTAATTTGCATCGCCGAACTCAATGAAGATAGTAGAGGACTCTCTACATTTACAAAATCGAATAACGAACCTTGGCACCTGCGATTATTTAAAGTAGGTTAGTGTTTTTGTTCAGGATTCAGTATGATGTTATGCAATATCTCATAAAGTAATTTATAGCTTAGATTTTAGTTTTTCTTTTCATTTGCTTTTTCATAATATTATTTGGTAGTTCCAAAAATAACGGACATTTCTATGCAGTGAAGAACTATAAGAACATATTAAGTAAGTGTTATTGAAATAATGAATTAATTTAAAAAACAATGTATTATGAATAAAAAAAAATACTTGCTCTTTTAAAGCGCTGCGTTGAATTCTACTACTCAATGTACCGAAAATTAGGCGGAAAGTGGAAAACAGAGTGTTTTAATACCAGATTTTCTCGCTTTATGCTTTATACTGTACTTTAAAAAGCACATACTAATAAAAAAAAATTGCAGGCTTGAGCTTACAATTCTATTATTAATTTAGTTATTTAGTCAGCAAAGCAGCACATACATTGTGTTAAGCTATTAGAGGTAAAGTAATATTTTGGCAAACATTGTAATAGTGTGAATGTAGCGACGCGACGTATATAACAGTACGAGGTTTATAATCTGTAACGATAATAAGGGGCATGAAAAGCAATCCATTAGTAAGAGTGTATGCAAGCCGCACCTTATGCTGGGCGTAGTCTTTTGCGAGTGGCGCAAAATGTAAGAGGAAGCGACAATAAAACAAATATAAAGGGATTAAAAAAGTTTAAATATTTTAAGTTGCAATAGCTTTTAATGCATAATCTCTCCACCTAAAAGACCCACAACGCACCTGCAGCTCATCTGATGTTACATAGGGTCGTGGATGGTGTTCACTTAAAATCAGAGGACCCAACGCTCATTTGCCTTTTTTCTATGAAAAAAGTAGTGAAACTAACTGTGAGTACGGAAAGTAGATCTTTGCCTAGAAAATCAATATAAGTAATATAGAAAAGTCTACATTTAAGACACTTTTTAGTGCGTACGCACTAAAATCGATGTTAAGGTAAGTTTGTCATTAGTTTTACTATGATTTTTAATTAGTACTTCGAGTAGAAAATTTTCAAAACCAATGCCAACAAATACAAACGTAGTTTCGCCAATCAATACATAATGTCTCGAAAATTGGTCGGAAAGAGGAGAGGGGAGTGTCTTAATATGATGCTAGATTCCCTCTACCTGCTTACACAATTAAGAGAGAATGTAAACGTTAATATAAAAAAAATCCACCCTAATTTCTAACATTTTTTTGTTACACAAACATAAGTTAAAAATAACACATATTATTAAATCGCGTTCATCTCATTACTGGCACCAAACGTCAGCGGAAGCGCGTCTATTTTTGTATCGATTCCTACCTGCTTTTCCACGATTAGACCAGCCATAAACTCAGTTCCGGTGGTAACTCCCACCACAGTAACTGCTTGCAGTAAACATTAAAACACTTTTAATTTCAGCTATACGTTACTTTGTTAGTGTCTCAAAATAAATAATAGCCAATTTTGTGACATCCGTTCAAATGACGGACATCTGTACACCTATTTCTTATGAAATATTATTTAAAAAAGCAAATGCTTTTTCCTCTATAGCATACCTGCCTTCCCAGGGGTAGCCAGAGGGAACCTAGAAGTAAGAGACTCCCTTCACCATTTTCTACCCTATTTTCTCAACGATGAACCTCACCGTTGTCATTTTCATCTGTATCATCGATCGTTAACAACTCTTTTTTTCAGAAAACCCATCACCTTTACGACGCTGAATACTTAGGGAACGAGCTTCAACCGGAAAGAATGCTCTTTATCAGAACAAGCTGCCAGTCCCTTGTCAGTTATAAAACTAAATATACGCGATTAAGTTAAAATTAAGGTTGAGTGTCAGAACTCTATGTGAAGGTATGTCTTAGAACGGAGAAATAAAAATAATGATTGTCCTGATTGGTGACTGACCCTACAAGGGCATTATCATAATATTATCATAATATTCTTTATTGCACAATTTTAATCAAGAATTGCTAAGACTTTAAGTTACTTCTTAGTTCTGTATAAGAAGGATTTCGTTGCGGATATACTGATTTATGTATGGAAAGACCCAATGATTAATTAGGTTAGTGCATAAAACGTTACTCCATACATTTTATGATAATAGAGTAGATTTAGTTTTTGAGGCACGTGACTTAACGCCACGCTTGTTGTTAAAATGATTTAAATCCCGGATTGGAAATCGAACCCAAATCCATCACTACAGTTATATGTATTACTACAGTATTACAGTTATATGGCAGAATTTAAAGCAGCACGTTTTCAGTGAAAATATTAGAAATATTAGTTCAAACATGAATCAAACCCGCGACAATCGCTTTATTCCGCAGTATATACAGACAGAATCAAGTGTCAAGGCACTGCTTTCTCCACTTACCACGCAAATTCAAGACATTGCATGTTGAGTGGAAGAGCTCAACGTCGCTTTTTCCGTCACCAGACCGCCAACATAAAAATATTAATTTTCCCGAACGGAAATCGAACCTACAACCAACGTGCTTAGAGTCAAACGTTATCCCGCTGCGCTAAATAGACCAATTTTATTATTTATTCTAATTTCCTTAAACATTCTCAGTAGTAAATTTAACCTAATTTTGACCTTATACGATATACGTTAATTAGTTAATGTTATTTTAACAGCTTAGTAACGAATATTGCTGTTCATTTTATTAAGTGCTAAACAACTTTAAAACTATTTGCAATTAATTTTATTATAAAACGGCGCCTAGATGTTATACAAGCGGTTAATATCTCTAGCTATTTTGAAATAACTTATTTAAGGCAGCCAGGTACAGCGTCTGTAAAGACGCTGGTCGTGAGTTTGATTTTAAATTAAGGGAATAATTAATTTCATTTTCTCGCTCTAGTAACAAGATAAGCGAGGCATTGACTTTCCCCACTAAGCGCGAATTCTTTTGAAAAGTGGGGAAAGGAGAGGAGTGGGCGTTAATATTAGGTTCCTTCTGTCTACCTTAATATATGCGGAATACATTGTGAAGCTAAAAAAATATTATTACTACTAAAATACTAAAAGATCAATCATTATTTACTTGATATTCAAGATTCTATCAGGATTCAGACAAAATTTCTAATTCTTTCCCTTGGCCATTATGATTTTGTTTAGAGTTGAAGAAATACGATAAATTTAAAAATTACTCTCCGCCTATATAAACTTCAATTAAAAAAATATTTGAATAAATTTTGATAAAAAAATATTGTAATTTAAACCTTATTAATGATTAAATATTTCTGCATTACGGATTTATAATATTATAATTCATTTACATCCTGAATATTAATTTTAGTTACGGACGTACGTTGGTACAGTCAGTGCAGAAATAAGGTAACAATTACATGTGAATTAATAGTTTTATGTAAATTATAGTAGTCATTACTTTAATCTTATTGTTTTTGTATTTAATTAAACATACATTTTTATTTCTCCGCTCTGGTATCGAGGAAAGTGCAAAACGGAGTGCACACGTTAGTTACACTAAGTTCGTTCTGCTTACCCTGCTGTCTGCGGGATACAGCGTGAAGCTGTTTTAATTCCTTTTTTGTATATGTCCATAAAAAAAATATAATACACTATATATTTTTGTACTAACTATTATATCCATATAGAAATTACTATAGCTATGACAAATAAAAAGAAAATACACTATAAAGCTTATTCAAAGGCTCCTTTGCTACAGTAAATATTTTTGCAATAGCAATAAACTAAACAGAACGTCAACACTTAAAATGCAGGCAAAATGACAAATGGTCTGCGACAAGACTAAGGCTACAATCATAACGTAGGTGTGTACCGAACATGGTTGCATTGGATTGTGATTGATTAATGAATGTTAAACGTGAGAACTTAGCTTTTCAACAGAGAGGTACGAGAGGTGATTGCTTAAGATATTAATGATAATGGGAACATACTTAGGGGAAGATTTTTTTTTCTGAAAAAATTACGCCATGATGGCGGAAATTGAAAATTTATACAACCAAGTAATATTAATTCTTATTTTATTAATTATACAGGGTGGAAGAGGCAGCGCTTCTTTAACTGAAACTGCATATAGGGTAAAATATTTCAAACCCAGAATTAAAAAAAATAATCAAGGCACCTCAACGGTTTGGACGTAGGACTTTTTTTACATTTCACGATTTTTATCCATACCTGTATTTCGTGTCACGCACACAGACGTATGCGACGTTGCCGCTTTGACAGGTAAGTGTATGCGTGCCTATGTTATACTTTACAAATGGCGTTTTATTTTAAAACGATAATTTTATTATTTATTTTGTTTGAAAAAAAAACTTTTTCATTTTTGAGAATTTTTTTTTTTCCGAATTATATTAGGCTTTTATAGAGTAGTTAAAACTGTGGTTTCATTTAAAGTGGCGCTGACGATTCCACCCTGTATATATTAAAAAACCCAGTTGTGGTAACGATAGGGTAAAGTTTCCGCCAACCAATAGGCATTATCTTAAAAATATTCTTAATTAATAATGGAAAACACAGTGATTTATCTGAAGATAAACATTTACAAATAAAATAATTAATTTTAATATTATTGATTTCTAGGTATGGACAGGGAAGGCATGTAAAAGGAAAATCCTATACTATTGAAAAATAATTGATAACCAAAACATATATATATATATTATCGTCTATTTATTTATATATGAGTAAGACTCTCATTTCCTCATAGTTATGCACTTACAATTACGTACTTAAACTATTAGTATAAAGTTAGTTTGTTATCACCGTTATGTTTACTTCTTCTGTAGCCTTAATGTTAACTGTAATATATAGAAAGAGAATGAAATTTAAGTGAGAAATATTTTTTGTAATATTTATTTATATTATATTTTGTAAATATTTTTTGTAATATTTATTTTTACATAATAAATGTTAGTTTTGTTCCACTGTCTGCATCAGTAAGAATTAAAAATCCTCCAGAGTATTTTTTTTAATACGCAAAAATGTTGAAAAGACTCCCTCAAATTGCAAAATATTACGAAACCGACTCGCACTAACTACTAATATTCGACAAACTTAAATTTGCGGACGTATCAAATGTTCATTTTATATGAGATGAACCACAAATATAAATTTGTAATGATTTTGTTTGTATGTGCAAAACTATACATAAACGCGTGTTGATTTAGAAACTTAATTTTTGTATGTTTCTTCCATTTGTAATAATTATCAAATGTCCTTTGGAGGAACCGTAGACTTGGATATTCGATATTAATTTGGCTTTGATACCTCCACTTTGTCTTTAAAATTGGCCAGTGCGTGATGAAAAAACTATCTAACGATAGCTTTCTTCAACCAACCTATAAGCAATATACCTAAAAAAATAAAAAACTATATATAATAAAAATAATTATATTTTCACAACTATAATCTACAGCCAACTGTACACGTTCAAGGTAACGTCAGCATTCACAGTCACTCGTTCGCTGAGTGACAAACTCGTATCGCGTTACGAATTACACTACAATACCAATCACCGTATCGTAACTTGTCATAAGCGTGGACCATATTTCTTTCATATTTCACAATATAATATCTGACATAGATTAAATGTATTTAATAAGATATACGATTTATATTTGCCTAATTAATTATCATCATCATGATCAACAGCCATCTTTTGTCCACTGTTGGACATAGGCCTTCCCCAATTCTCGCCACGACACTCGATCCTCAGCTCTTCGGATACATCCTAATAATAATAATATGTTTATTAACAAACGGTATGTACAATTTTTCTCACATCTGATGGTATCCACAAAATTTACATTTACTGCTGATATTGATGCTAGTTTTATATTTATAAATTAGGTAATACTTTAATTCCTCTTGTCCTCTTCTTTTTTTAAGATAAAGTGTTGGGACACTCTATCGAACATCGATCATGGAGTGGAAATGGACAATGGAGTATCTCAACACTTAGTCTATAGTTTCTGAACATTGATTTTATTGCAGTGAGATTTTATAGAGCCTTGTCACCTAAATGTTAATTTTTTTGGAGGTATAAAAAAATCTTTCTTTATTTTTTTATTATTAAAAAAAATCACACGCCGTTGTCAAACCTACTACACATTTTATCAACACTGAAAATATTTTTTTTAACTACGTAAAGAAAAAAATAAAAAAAAATTATTAAGCTCAAACCTAAAAATAATGATAGATCTTGTAAACGTTTGGTTCTTAGAAACAGTGAATCTTTCATAGTACGGCTGGTGGTGCTGGTACATTGAACCCCGATCTCTTTGTGACTGAGCTCCATTGTGCGACGGCACTTGTGTGGAGTACATGGGTGGACGGTGGCACTTTGTTAGCTATACTAGTTCATTTTCTATACTATGTCTGTGAAGTGAAAGCGTTTTAGAGTATAAATTAAAAATGTCTTTTTGTTGTGAGAATCAAAATTATCATTTTTTATACTTTTATGTCCATTTTTAAGGTTCCGTGCTTCCAAAAGAAAACACGGAACAATACAGAAAAATTCAAGGTTTTAAATCAACGCAATCAGGAGACTAATATGCATTATTATTGCTAATTTTGTATGAAATTGGCCGTGTAATCAAAACCTATAACGTACTTCTCCTGGACTTCAAGTCATGAAGTTTAGCAAGAAGTGAGAACTTGAGAAACAAATTAAGGAAAACATCCGAAAAGCGAAAACTTATATATATTTCATAGAAAAAATAATTTCAAACTTATATCCGCAGTTAATTTTATACAAAATGAGTGAGTTGAAGAACTTAAGTTTATCAACTTTATTCTCAGTGTAATCGAAACTTATAGAATTTTTCTCGTAGACTTACAATTATGATATTTCCCAAAAAGTAAGAAATTTGAAATTTGACAATTTATATTCAGAATGTATATTACAACTCCTAAAAGCTCCTTGTTTAAAAAACACTATATTCTATGCTTTGAATCCATCTATATCACTTATGTAAGCGATATTATAACTATTTACTTTTTATATTGAAAAAAAAAAACAAAGTATCTTGTCATTTCTTTTTAATAGATATTTAACTACATATATTTAGTAGATGTATCCTTATCACAAAGGTATTATACAAATACATACATATCATCTAACACCACCGCGACAGACAATACATTTAAAATAACTCCAAAACTAGTTTGGCTATTACCAATACAAAATACACCTGTCCATTCAAAAATAATTCTAAGCAATAAATCATTTATTCAAGAAACAATGCGCACGCGCACCGTCACGTCCGATCAGCCGCCGCGGGTACGGTGCTCTACATCCGTGACACGAAATATTAACTATCAATGTTATTTAGTTTTAAATAATATTAAGCTTAGAATAATAATATGATTTTTTAGTTAGCTTCATAATCTCATATAGGAGAGTTGGCAGAGAAATTAGTGTTACGACATTTCTTTCAGCGCGTCCCGCTTGAAATTGAAACATTGAGTGTTGAATAATTGCATTGCAGCGTTGAGTTACGCTGTGGCGCTTTGAGGCTGAAGTGAGGAAATTAAATTGTTCCCACTGGAACCCATGACAATTTCGCTTACAGTCTAACTAAATAAATAAATAAATATTGTTCATATTGTGGAATAAATAGAGACAATTGTATAATAAATTACTTTAAGCTGATTTAATGATTTATAATCTAATTTTATAAGTCAATGGAAAATATCTATCACTCTGAAGTCTGAACATTTAGTAAGGCGGCATTTTATTATTTCTTAAATAATTTTTCTTTTCTGTTTTGTATAATAAAAACATCGATATAGTTAAATAATCGACCGAAGGCTTAAGAAATTTAAATTTCAATTGTTTTATTTTGTAACTGTACTCTTCAGTGGATTTAATCTGTCGTTATTTCCATAATGATGATGCAAATTCGATTCCCGCTGAGGCAATAAATTGGTTCATTTCAATAATTGTGTAATAACAATCGCCCTTCCGTTACTTTATAGATCAATATTACTATATTTAGTTAAAATATTTAACTTAATGTTTTTTTATTACACTTTACTAAACGCCGTTTGTCTGTAAGGGCCACTCGGGGGAATGAATTCGAAAGTTGAAGTTCTAAACTTCTAATACGTTTATAAATAAGCATTTTATTATTGTTTTATTCAATATACCTTATATTTATAATTTAAATTATAAAACTCATTTATAAACCAGTTACGCTCAATTAATAAAGCCGAAATTTCGCATACACGTTTGGTTTAGATGATAATGTATGGCCGTGGCACTTAACGGATAAGTGGCGTTATGCTAAATTCAAAATTATGGACCCTGAAAGCTTATAAGCAGGTTAAATTATTATGCTTATTATATACATTTTTTGGATTCTGTGAAATAAAAATAGAGAACCTTAAAAAACATTATTTTTTTCCAGTTATGACTGAAATTTAACGAAAACAATTAATTTAATAAAATCCAGCTTAACATTTTTTTAAACTTTAGCAATATTGCTACAGTTCGATTTGATATTTCTATATTTCTTTAAATAAAAAACAGCAAAATTGATAGTATATACAATCAAATTAAAAAATAATATTTGTAAGGTTCTTTATATCATAAAAGTCATCTGTTACTTTTAGTAATTTCTGATCATCATTTTTATATGTTAATTTTGTAATACTCGTATATCTCTCTGTATCTGATATAGACTATAAGTTATTTTTTAGATCTGAATGCCTGATGTGAAATAATTCCATGGCCACTAGGAAAAATAAGTCGACATGATGATCACTTTCCGTTGACTTAAAATAGAAAAGTCTTTTGTGTGAATGTTTCTTCTGACGTGGAAGGAGCAAGACAAGGATTACAAAATCCAGGAAACGCAGTTGCGGGCTGCAACTAGTTCTCCAATAATTTTAAATAGATATAAGATCTACGTATACATATTTATGAGTGTGATGGGCTTTGTAATACTAACAATTACCGCCTGCAAGGCCGCTAGATGCTCTCAATTGGCGAATAGTAAACGAACAAACGATACACCAGACGTTATTTTTCAACCTTCATTATGTGTGTTATGTAACTTTAAAAGATTTTTAAAATTGTCTACAAATAATAGAATTTTCTGAAACTATACATATTTTACTACCCTCCAGTCTTTTTTACATATGTATATAACATGTGGGCTACTCATAAGCCCTTAAACCCATAAAAATTGTACAACAAATTGTACATATCTAGGTGGAGAAATAAGAGATAAAAACGAAGCAGTGAAAACATACATTACATTTTCTTTAGGTTCCTAGTGTTAAAGTCTACGTTCCTCGTCTTCCGCCAAATTTTCGTGACATTGCGTGTTGGAGTTTAACACTGCGCTTTGTTTTGTTATAAGGGCGAGAAAATGAAAAAATTACTCCCTTCACATATGGCAGAAGTGACAGCTGGCTGCAGGCTTTTTCTTGGTCTTTCTTCACCTGTCGAAGCTCATCTCTTAGGTGTTCAGCGTCGCACGAGCCGGTTTTCCGGTCGAGCAGGCCCATCGAGGACTAAGTTAAACTCGCAAGAGTAAACTGTATACTTGTATTTTCACCATTAAATATTAAATAGTCTGGGTCGGTCCGAGCGGTCCGAGCGAGCAGAAAGAATAGAAATGTACTCACTCACTTCTAGAACTGCGGGTGGTGTGCGCCTGCGTTTCCTATATACTATATGGCATACTGTACCATAAGAATCTATATCCCAGCGCTGTCAGGAGACCAAAAATCTCCTATGGTAGAGAGGCAGCCTTCACTCCTGCCATACTTAAAGCGGGTTACAAACAGAATCGCCACCATCATCATCAGCTTCCATTTAAACTATATCCAAGCCTAAAAAAGAGATCCAATTAAAAAAAAATGTTTCATTTAAAATCAATATTCGAAAATCAAAGATCTTACTATCAGAACAGTTCTTACGAGTATAATACAGGATTAAATGGATTAGAGAAAACTTATAACTTTGATCCTAGCGTTTTAGCCACAAAACTTGTGTAAGTAACTTATATTATACTTAGTATTTATTATAATCCCAGCTTGGCCTAAAAGTTATTTTTCCCTTTTGGCCAGAAACAATAATCTTGTGCTGTTTTTTAAAGATAGGTAAATTTAGACCTTTTTAAATAAAAAATTAACCCGACGTTTCGAACACTTTGCAATAGTCCGTGGTCACCGGTAGACTGAGGTGCCATTCGTCTGTCAGTTGACATAATTATTATATCAAACTACCGCCAACGATTTCTTAATTGTTTCGCGTACTGTCCTGGATTCCTGCAAAATGAGCTGATTGTATCTTGCATTCTGGTATGGTGGGTTTGAATTTTAAAGATTTTATGAGTGGGTCCCAAGTGGTAGAAAGCTTCCAGCCGTCCTCTCTTTTAAAATTTGGATCTTATTATATGTATTTGAATATATCTGTTTTCCTTAATGAGGATTTGAGATTTATTAAACCTTATGTAATGGCTAAATTTAGATCTTTGTTTGAAACATTATATAGAATAAGTTTAAACCTATAACATTTTATATTAATACAAATAGAAAGTGGCCACGGTAACATAGCGGCATTAGGGAGAATGAATCATTTTTTGTTCTGGTGACAAGGCAAAGCGCGACGTTGAGTTCCTTCACTCATAACGTAATGTCTCCAGAATTTGTCAGAAAAGTGGAAGTGTCTTTATAGGAACGGAGTTTTTTAATGCTAGATTCTCAGGTTCCCTGTGCCTGATAAAAAAATTGTAATAGATATACCTATAAAGTACTTTAGTACTTTAAAATTTTATAGTACTATAGTTTTTAAACATTAATAAATAAATCTATACTGTAGTTTTAAAACATAAACGTAGGTATTGAAAATTTACTAGACCCACTAATGTTAGAATCGCGTTTGAAACGTTGAATTTGTGAGGTTTCGATACATTATATATGAGATAGATAATGGAAGTGCTTTACAAAGTATATAATAATTTTCTTGAAAATATTTTAGTTCAGTAGAGATTTATTTTCATGATATACTACAAGTCTCTATTGTATTATTACTTTTCTGTAGATGTGGGCGACTTGGAATATATTCTACAAAAAGAGCACACGTTGCTTGGTTTCATTTTCGTTGGTGGCATTTAAATATATTAGTATATATGCTGTATATGACTTAAGTATCCTAAAGTCAGTCCTTTATTATATGTATTTCGCAGGCTCGTACCAATCGCAGTCGATGAATAGACTAATGTTACCGATAGATTACTGACTTCCTAATATTAAGTAGCCTTTTATATAATTTCAATTAAGAGCGGATTTTCCTTTTTCGTTTATGGAGTGTTTTATTACTAATATCGTATGAACATCGAGAATTATACTAAAAATATCCTGACTACGTCGATTACAGTACCTACACGTCTACTCTTGCCGGTGGTTATCGTAATAATGCCTAAGAGCAGCTACTGTATGTGCGAAAATAAGAAGTTGAAGTTCTATATCAACAGTCTATTATGAATATCCTTCAGAAAACAAAAACTAAAGCCTGGAAGTATTTAAAAACGCTATCATTAACAATGTATATTGACAAAAATAGTAAAAAAAATACTTAAAGCAACTTGACTAAAACAGCCTACTTAAGTCAACAAAATTACAAATTTGTAAATAAAAGCTGGTTAAACGTCAAAGAGACTCAAGACAATAAAGTAAGTATCCTATGAATAGAGTTGCGTAAGAAGTGTTCCTGCACTTCACGTGCTTACGCCGCAAGTAACACAGCTCGGAGTGTAGGTTACAAAGGAAAGAAAACCGCAGTTGGAGCTAGAAAAGAAAATATTCGCTTAGAAATAATATGCAAAATGTTAAATCCTTATGTTTGCTAGTATTTGAACAATTTTAATAGTTGAAATTGTTAAAACTGAAATTATGTCATTAATATTTCCATCGTATTGGGGAGGGCTAAGGCTTATAAAATTTGGCAGCTAGCCTCTATACGTAGTCCTAGTTCAGAAAAAATCTGAAATCTATACATTTGTGATTGAATCCTAATAAATAATAAGCTTAAATGGGGGCAGAACTTGGTATTAAAGCCGCTAGTTAAAATGATACATCAGACGAAAGGGCTCTGGCTATGCTAAGCCTGAATTTCAGAAAAAGCTTGAGATCTCCAATTTTTGTATGGAACCCTCGGTGGGCCAGCCCGACTCGCGCTTGCCCGGTTTTTTTATGATGAAAGTTGATAATAAGAACGTAGTATCACTTTGGCGCAGGTTCATATCCTTTTACATTAAAATTTTATAGGTTTTATAAATAAGTATTTTTCTTTCCTAACTGTGAAAGCACATTAAGGATTATAACTATTGTTTATTTTTTCATAAAAAAAAGTATTCGTAGTATAAGAATAAACAGAGTACCAACACGTACCAAATGGGCCCCGTTGCGCAGCTTGGACGTGCCTGAATGCGATAAATGACGTCTCCAATCTCAATAGGAGAAATATAAGCAGTATGCTTACAGTTTCAATGTTTCCAGCATAGCTTCTAGGATCTAGTGTCAAGAAGTTCCGTTCTCCTTTACTAAGTGAGTGATAGACGAAATTACTAGTAATTAAAATTTGGCAAGTAGGTATTAGGGAGTATAGGGGGGCACTAAGAGAGGATATCTTGAAATACCTACGGGAATGGAAAAATGGGATCGACTTTGTTTTTTTTCCATGGTTGGTGGTTTTCTTTGCTGGTGACGACTAGCATACATATTATATTATAATAATTATTTATTTTTACAACTTAAATACATAAAATTTAAACACAGAAAAGGGAAGGTGAGACAGAGTGATTTACCACTAATTTCTCTCAATTGAAACTGCTGAAAGATTAAAAAATATAATATAGCTTAAAGTCTTTCTTCGGATCTGTCCTTCAAAGTACAGTCCACTACGGGCATAAAGTAAGCAATTAACCTCGTTCCGACGTATAAAGCATTGTCTCATAAGCACCTATGGTTATAGCTGTATGTATGTATGTATGTACATCTCTATCTACGTACTTGCGTACAACAATGAAGTGACATCACCCTGGTCTAATCGTGATCAGAATCGTCCTTTGAATGTATACAGGGTGTTTGATTGTCTTTATGTTTATTTATTTTTTAAGTAAAATTAATAAACGAGGCTGTGGTGGCGCAGAGGTAGCGTGTGACTGTAACGACAGTTTAGGGTTTGATTCAACACGCAATGCCTCGAAAATTCGACAGAAAGTGAGGAAAGGAGTAACACTAGGTTCCCTCTACCTACCCTGCTATATGCGAGATACAGCGTGAAGCTAGAAAATAATAAAGATTTATAATTATTAAATATTATTTGTGTTTATTTTACACTATTTCATTATAAGGTAGAGGCATAGATATTCTATTGATTTGTTAATCAATTCGTTCTCCACTTTCCTGTAACCTATTCTACATGTAAATGTAAAAGATTTTTTTTATGTAACAATCAAAAATTTTGCATAGAGTAGCATCTATTCATATGAAACTCTCCGATTAATGAGTGACTGGCAGACAACGCACATATGAAACTACTGGAGTTGAAATTTGGCATTGTTTAGGGAGTATAGGGAATGCTAACATAGGGTTTTTCAAAATTTCCACGAGAACGGGAAATTTATTTTACTTTTTAAAGTTAACTTTAAAAAAATTGCGGGCGACTAGTTTTATTTATTAATATAATTATATGAAATAAAAAATATTATTTTAATATATAAATTTATAACAACCTGTGCATGTTCCATAATAGATGTGATAATCGGCCTGCAATTTTAATTTAATATTATGTCAGACAGGAAGTCACTGCAGTAGTTATCTGTTTTGCATAGGGATTTAGATATACAGATAGTTTTATATAGTTGTTATTAAATATAATATAGCGATCGACTGTACACGGTGGTTGTGGGTTCGATTCACAATTGGGGAATGAATTGTTTTCATTTTCTCGCTCTATTGTACAAAGCGTGGTCTGAAATTGAGCAGAAAATTGGGTTAAAAGACCCCTAGGTTCTCCTATCTAGTGTGAAGCTAAAAACTATATTAGGAAACCCATACATAGATAGGTTAATATAATAATTTTCTTGCTTCACTGAAACATTAATTATAGGATCTTAAAGACGAGGTGCCGATGTCAGACCAGGTAGTACATTTTATAGGCCACTGGTCAAAGAGCGGTCATTTGGAAAAAGGTGAAATTGAACCTTAATAACTATAGTTTATATATTTTTGGTATATTCATATAATATAATAAGGGTATATTATATTACGAATATGCACAATGGAATACATTTAATTATTCTTGACGAAAGGGTAAGAGGAATTACATCTTCTATATATATAAAAGGACTTGTCCTCACTGAGTGAGGTAAGACGCACGCACAGCCGTAACCGCTGTGCGTAGAAACGTGAAATTTGGAAAGATGTTTACTTTCGTAATCTGGACATCCACTAAGAAGGGGTTTTGAAAAATTTTAACCCTAAAGGGGTGAAATAGGGGTTGAAAGTTTGTATGTCAAAAATTTTAAATCGGCACCGATTTTTATAAAATTTCAAAATTTGATTTTTAAAAGTATTTAATTGAACACGTGTTTCATCGTTTATTAGAATTCTTCCCGTAAGGGTGCAAATAAGGGGTTGAAAGTTTGTATAGATTTATTTTTAAATCGGCACCAATTTTTATAAAATTTGAAATTCAGACTCTTAAAAGTATTTAATTGAACACATGTTTCATGGTTTTCTTGAATTCTTCCTCTAAGGGTGCAAATAAGGGGCCGAAAGTTTGTATAGAAAAATCTTTAAAACGCCACCGATTATTATAAAATTATAAATTTAGTCTCTTAAAAATATTTAATTGAACATGAGTTTCATGGTTTCCTAGAATTCATCCCCTCAGGATGCAAATAAGGGGTTAAAAGTTTGTATGGAAAAATCTTTAAATCGCCACCGATTTTTATAAAATTTGAAATTTAGACTCTTAAAAATATTTCATTGAACACATGTTTCCTGGTTTATTAGAATTCACTCCTAAATAAGCAAGCGAAGCTGCGCTTGGTGCCGATTTAAAAAAAAATCTATACAGACTTTCAACCCCTTATATGCACCCTTAAAGGTAGAATTCTAGAAAACGATGAAACACGTGTTCAATTAAATACTTTTAAAAATCTAAATTTCAAATTTTATAAAAATCGGTGCCAATTTAAATTTTTTTCCATACAAACCTTAAACACCTATTTTACCCCTTTAGGGTTAAAATTTTTCAAAATCCCTTCTTAGTGGATGTCCAGATTACAAAAGTAAACATCTGTCCAAATTTAACGAGGAAAGCTGTGAGCAACAAGTATGTATTAGACCACGGAAACGTCCAAAAGGAGCAAATTAATAATAAAATATATTGCAAAAATGAAAGAGCTTGAAAGCTTCCGGGAGGTTGATGCAAAATTCTTAATAATTTAAATTTCATCAAGCGAGTAAAGCCACGTGTAATGCTAGTATGAAAGTATAAGCATATAGGTATCCGCATATGCACCCAATTTTTTTTTCAATATTTTAACTAGGTATAGATTAAGACATTACCATCATAAAAATCTGCCGCACGCATATAAAACGCGTCATATCTTTTACGTACGAACGTATTGTGAATGAAAATATAAAATTATACTACACGCCCCACGTTTTATGACCCCTATGGCCCCATTTGAGATTAACGATCCTGCATTATTGAAGAGGACGATTTATTAAACTATTTATAAAAGACTATCGCTTAAAAAAGCGCGGCGTTGAGTTACGAGTTATCTTGAATTTTAAACAATAGAGATTGTCAGTAAGTTTTCCCTGCCTACCCTGCTATGCGGGATTAAGCGGGAAGAGAAGTGGAAAATCTTAAGTCTCTACGTTTTATGACCTCCGTGGCCCCATTTGAGAATAACGATGCAGCGTTATTGAAGAGAGTGTTTTATTAAACTATTTGATGGGTACTTGAGAGCTGACAAAAAAGTGACACGATACGGGTTTATGTCATGTTTATTTGAAGAATTTATATTAGGGGGGCCAGTCGTGGCGTAGCGGCACAAATATGTGACTGTAAACACGATAAGTTTTGGGTTCGATTCCCACTCGGGGAAATGAAATATTTAATATTTACATTTTCCGAGTTCCGTCACTCAATTCGCAATACCACCAGAATTCAGAGTAAACGGAGAACGAAAGTATCTCATTGGAAAAAAAATATCTACCTTTGTGCGGGATATTGATTGATAACATTGGCTAACAAATTAATAAATTAAAACACATACCCACCTTAATAATATAAATCCTAATAAAAGAAATGTTTACCCTCGTCCTGCATCCTGATATTCTGGTACTCTCGATGACGTCAAACTCCCAAAGACCCCTCATATTAAATTAGGATATATCGCTTTGTCCTGCTATACTGCTGCTCCTTGTAAGCTATACACTCCTGGTACTTCATATGACGTCACAAAATATTGACTGCCTTTCATTGCTTTGCATTTAATATTTATTATTTAAGTGTATTTAGGGGAATTGGTTCCTTGCAACGTTTTAAAAGAAAAAAAATAATGATTATGTCTTGATAAATATGGTAGGTACAATATAATATACAATAGACATATATACAAACATACACATACACGTATATGTATATACATAAAATTAATTAACAAATAAAGTTCAGTTCAGGGCAGTTGGTAGTTATAATAATAAAATACAACAAATTTAGTATCACTTAATTCATATTAATAATTGAATAATAAACATTTTATTAATGAATCCTATTCAAGTTACTTGTAATAGCCAAGTTTCATAATGACATTATTATTACAAGTACCTCAAATTCAGTTATTTTATATTATAATAAATTTTTTTATACTTATATTATGTATTTCTTAAAAATATTTCTAATTAGTCTACAAAAGTTACATTTAGTCTGTAGACTAAATGAATATGTACTATGTATTTCTGCGTATTTAAAATCTCTTCCATGATGAACAGCCGGCACTAACACACCTGAAAGTTTGCTCACCTAGTATAAAAGAACAGGTAAGAGCAACAGTTCAGGCCCATCAGTGTACCGAACTTCTTCTTTATTCTTGATTATTATATTCTTCCTTCTTTTTCTTCTTGTAGGTTGCTTTTGTAATAGAATGTATATTTATTTATATATGTGTTTGTATATTACGTGTCTATATTTTTTTCTAATTACAAATAATCATAAATCTAAATATAAATTGCTTGCAATAACTGCGATATAAAATAAATTAAATATAAACATAGACAGCTACCCAAAAATAGTATATTTGGTTCAAGAAACTGCACCCTCCGTCTGTCAAGGAGATTAAGAATTTAACACCTTACTAGTAAATTAATTTTTACCACTAGTAGCATAGTATTTTCATAAGCCCTAATTTAAGCTACCTTAAAGGTTTCCTCTATTAATAACTAAGAGGATTTCCTTTAATCCAATAACTTACTTTATTGATTATATCATTACAGTTAAAAGGTATGTGTATTAGTAGTAGGGTAGATCTACAAACATTACTTTTTTTTACTCCATTATAAACGTTAAATTCAGACTTAAATGTTATACTTAAAATAAACCTCCCGATTGACAGCTATAAAAATTAGATCAAGGCAAATATACGTTTAAAAAGTACAAATGAAAAATCTAACCATATAATTCAAACCACGCTTTTGTGTCACGGAGGCATAAATAGAATACAGATTAGTATATTCATATCATATATCTTCCACATCTAGCATAGCAACCTTCAACTAACAATACAAATATCAAATAACGCAGTAAACCTAACAATCAAATTAACACAATAAAAAGACACGAGTCCAAAGCGTTATCTAAATATTTTATCTGTATCATCGTTATGTTAACAATATGGCGGGCGAGCGAAAATAGGAACAATTTGACAGCTGTCAATTAGGTGGTGACAAATGGATCGGATCCCATTATAGGACGATACGATGACGATATTTATTATAGGAAATAGTAAAAGCCTTTGATCCATTTTCAATATTTTCCTTAGTTATAAATTTTCGAAACAACGTTTTACCGTTTGTATATTGACTGTGGAAATCACGTACCGATGCTCTTAAATGGACACAGTTTTTTTTTTCATTTTATTACATACTAGCGGACGCGCGCAGCTTCGCTTGCGTAATTAGGGGTGAATTCTAATAAAGTACGAAACATGTGTTCATTGAAATATTTTAAAGAGTCTAAATTTCAAATTTTATAAAAATCGGTGGCGATTTAAAGATTTTTCCATACAAACTTTCAACCCCTTATTTGCACCCTTAGGGGGTGAATTCTAGAAAACCATGAAACACATGTTCAATTAAATATTTTTAAGAGTCTAAATTAAAAATTTTATAATAATCGGTAGCGTTTTAAAGATTTTTACATACAAACTTTCAACCCCTTATTTGCACCCTTAGGGGAAGAATTCTAGAAAACCATGAAACACGTGTTTAATTAAAAACTTTTAAAAATCTAAATTTTAAATTTTATAAAAATCGGTGTCGATTTAATTTTTTTTCCATACAAACTTTGAACCCCTATTTCACCCCTTTAGGGTAAAAATTTTTCAAAATCCGTTCTTAGTGGATGTCCAGATTACGAAAGTAAACATCTGTCCAAATTCCACGTTTCTACCATCAGCGGTTACGGCTGTGCGTGCGTCTTACCTCAGTCAGTGAGGACAAGTCCTTTTATATATATAGATTGTATTGTTTAAATATAATATAATATAATTATTAAATAATATAATATAGGTAAGTATAATTATGGTAAAATTCCCTGTTTAACTCGTATATATGAGTTATTTTATATATAAAATAACAAAAAAATAGTATTTTTCTCACTGTAAGCTCTTTTACTAGCCAAAGATATATACTTATATATATATACGGTATATCACAAGTAAAGTGAACCGTAGAATATAAATCCTTTATTTAGTGCTGGCTCTGACTTACATATTATTACACTTCCTTTTAAATTGGAAGCTTACACTCTACCACTGACAGCTCAATAACTTTTACTCGTCGACTAAAATAAGATCTGCGAATAAAGAATTCCTTATCCACACTATTTTGATAATGTTGTAGATTTTTATAAGATTATATATTAGATGTTAGATGTGAATTAATAATGAATAGTAATAAATAAATTAATAAAGAGAGCCAGGTATAACCAACCCTTGGTCCCCCTTTGAAAATATAGTATCCACCATACTGGAGAAAGATCACGTTAACTACATGAGGATCCCCCAAAGGGTATTCCCCTTGTGGAAGTGGATGACAGTGGAGGAGGCGTGAGAGATACGTAGAGGCCGTAGTTTAAGGCATATGGCCGTAGTCTCTCTGGCTAGTGATAAAGTAAAATAAATAAAACAAAAAATGGGTCTTATCTTTAAATGTCGTCCCACGAGCTGAATTCGAATCCACTACTATCGTACTTTTGTGTTTACCTACTGCGCTACACTGACGTTTTAAAATTATACATTATATAAAATATCATAAAGTCTTAAATAAATATTAATCTAGTAGCCATAATATTGCTATCGCTTCTGAGAACTTGGTGTGTGGCCGTTGCATTCTTTAAGCAATCATATAAAGAATTTGTACACGTGTTTTATATCAAATGATATGGGATTATAAATAACATTAGTAGCTTATGCAGGGAGTGTTTATATTTACGAAATATTTTAGATAGAGTGCTGCGTTGGGTCCAGGTTAAGTTTCATTTCTAAGACATCACCATCATCATCATCAACATCATTAAGGACCCAGTAAGCTGTGAAAGGCTTGACACTTTGGCTCTGCGTAGAGACGTCTCCTCGTTGTGCGTTCTTTATCGCATTTATCATGGTGAGTGTTCTGAAGAACTGTTTGACCTGTTACCTGCCGCCGAATTTTCTAACCGCACAGCACGTCACAAACTTAAATATCATCCACACCATCTGGATTTGTGGTACTCCACTACTGTGCGGTTTCGTAGAAATTTCCTTCCACGCTCTACCGAACAGTGGAATGGCCTACCCGCGGCAGTGTTTCCAGGTCGGTACGATATGGGTACCTTCAAGAAGCGCGTCTATCTCCACCTCAAAGGCCGGCAACGCACCTGTAGCTCCTCAGGTGCTGCACGGGGTCGTGGGCGGCGGTGATCACCACCAGGTGACCCGGACGCTCGTTTGCCTTGCCCTTTTTCCATAAAAAAAAAAAAAGAATCACCATCATGGCTACGATACACAGGGCGACGTTAGATTTCATTACCCAACACTTTAGATAATATAGTCGGCCGGCAAGTGGAAGACAGAGTGACTTAACACAAAATCAATAGCAATATTTTGCGTTTAGTCTAGTTCCTGGCTGTACAGGATATTTATTTTTTAAGCTTCGTGGTGTATTCCGCGTATAGAAAGAACCTGGTGTTGAGACACTCTGTTTCTCACGTTCCGCCGAATACTTTGAGGAATTGCGTGGGGAATGGTGAAATTCATCAGCTCGCTTTCCCTTGTTACCAGCCCCACGACTGCTTCAAGTACAAATTACATAGGTCACTAGTACAAATTACATATATTTCTATTTCTATACTAAACGTGTATATATAAAACGTAATTATTTTTTTATCACATGTATGTATGTATAGATGTACGTCGACAGTTTTTCTACTAAACTCATTTCAATATGATGTATTGCAAAACTAGTACCTGATGTAAAAACTTTCTATTAGAATATGTCAACTTAATGGCCATCCATCTCAATTCATTTATAACAGTTAAAAGCATTTTGTAGTCCAGGAGATTACTGCATTTTAATTTTTATTAAAAAATCTCGGAATACAAATGACGATATTATTAAAACCAAAAAAATACAATATTATTAAAAGTAATTAATTGTATTTTAAACTTAATATTTTTAGTATTAAATATTTTAATAAAGCTCCTAAATGTTGCTATTCTACAATTGCCTGTTTTTTTTTTCATAATATTTCTTGTACTTGAAATGATTAGACGAAAATACTAACAGTATATTTTTAAGTATCGTTCATTTGTTCATTATTAACTCCAAAATTCTTAACCAGACTTACAACTTTGTGTGTAACTTACTCGAAGTTGAGAAATAGAATGGTATTTACTATTTAACTATTAATAGTCTTAAAATTAGCTGCGCTACTAATAAACTTTGATTTAACTATTAAACTTAATTGTATATTAATAGTTTATTATAATATTAATTTACCTCATTAAATTTAAGACTATTGTTTCGCAGTAACACTATATTTGACTGAAAACGAGACGTTGGTGGGTTTGATCCCCACTCGGGGAAATAAATTATTTTTAAGCTTTGGTAAGAAGACCGATCTTAGTAGAGTAGAGTTCCTTTACTCAACACGCACTGTCTCGAAGATTTGGCAAAAAGTGGAGAACGAAGTATTTTAACACTAGGTTCCATCTGCGGGATACAGCGTAAAAGTAAAAAGAAAATATCTAAGACAAATCGCATTATGGCCTACTAAATATGCTATTGAAGCTAGTACATAAATCGCCAAAGAATTTTACACAATCAATAGATAACAATACTAAATTGTTTCTAATAAAATTGATATACTAGTACAAATAGTTCTGCCATAACTCGTCAAACCAATCACAGTTGACCGCCGGCGTTGCAATTAAGCCTTTATAACGTTGATTTACCGAAACGTGGTTGTATGAATCATAATATAGATAACTATTAAATATTTATGTATGTAATATACACCATTGAAGGCATTGAGATTATTGGGGCTGAACTGAATAAACAAAGCGATGCTATTTTGAAAATTATATATGTAGTCTAGAAAATTGAAAATATTGTAGAAAATTAGAAGAATTTTTTGTCAATCGTACTATATATAGATGATAAGGTAAACATTTAAAAACCTGTCAAGTGCGAGTAGGAATTGTCCAACAAGGATTCTAACAAGGAAGTGGTTAAAAAAATTGACAGATTTGTTTCCATTTATTTGAATAAGAATAATTTAGATTCACAAGTAAGACTATACGGCGAAATAAGTAAGATTTACCATAAAACATCTCTATTTCTTTGAAGCAAATAAAAGTAACAAAACCTGGATAGGATTGAAATACTGCCAAGATGTTTGCCAACGTCAATAAGATTCTGTGAATAAGTTCCTTGGATATTGGAGGAAAAATACCGTCATTTCAATATGGAAATATATAGTTGTGTAATATATAAAAAAACTAGTGTTTCCGTGTCACCCTTAGCCTAGACAAAGATGTGAAAATGTTTTTTCGACATCATAATTACTATAAATCTTTGATATTTTTCCTATAATACTTCAAAAAGCAGTTTGGCGTTTACATTGCTCGCATGGCAAAGTAGGCCAAGAGATATTAGTGTTGAGACACTACGTTCCTCAATTTCCGCTCCTTTTTGCTCCAGATTGCGTGTTGAGTAATGGAACTCAAGGCCACGTGATAGTGATACTATATGAATGTCTTGAACTTGCACTTACACATCGACCTTCCTCTTAAAGCATATTGTCTATTTGTGAAAACCACATTAAAATCAATAGAGCAGGTTTAGGCGTACATAGATGGGAAACATTTTTGTATGTTCTACGTAAAAAAAGTAGAAATCATAATCATAGTACATCAGAATTTGAATCCAATTAAATATAAAGCACTCTAGATATAGATACTTTAATTAAAATAAGCTTTAGCTCATATAAATTTCAATATAAAATTTAATTATTTTCTTTCTCTCGTATGTATGTAGGTTATGGAGCGTAGGGGAACAATGAGAGATTTCCCGAATTCTTATTAGAACGGGAATTTTTATTTTATTTCCACGAAAACAGAGTAGCGGGCGAAAACTAGTGTTTTATATACATTTACATACGATACATAAGCTGTAATTCCAATTGCATTTTAATTAAGCCAAAAGCAATCTGATAATTCAGTATTTAGAACGTTTTAAGATAGATAAATAATGATAATGAAATTAATAACCGTAACTCGATACTTAGATCGTATCTTACAAGTTCATTCGCACAATTATTTGTAATAAAGTAATTTAAACTGTCTAAAGGGATGTAATACGCAGTATTTTATTTAACAAATAACTTAATAATTTATAGCTTTTATAATGTTTTTTGCTTTCTATAAAAGCTTTGATGAAAGCAGCTTCACGCTTTTTTTAGCATATAGTAGGGTAAGCAGAGAGTAGACACTAGATGTGTTAAGGCACTCTGTTCCCCCTTAAGGCACTTCCGATTCCCACTTTTCCGCCAAACTCTGGAGGCATTGCATGTTGAGTGGCGGAACTCAACGCTGCGCTTTTCATAGTTCTCGAGTGGGAATCGAACCACACCAACTACATCCCTGCCCCATGTCCGACGTCAACTTTAGTACTACATATAAAAATATATGCCTAAAAACTAAATAATACTTAAATGATTTGAAACTATCATCGAATAGTTCATGGTCTTAGATTGTAGATAAGTGACATTTATTTTGGTCTCAAACGTACGAATAGAATTTCAAATAATTACGTATTAGAATTAAATTGCTTTAGATACTAGTGTGTCCGCTTGAATTAAGGTCCGTGGGAAAATGATTTAAACTAGGTCTCCTTGGGGAAGGAGTTTTAAATTGTTATTACATAAAATTACTGCGTATATAAGTTTATTAAAGGCCGTAGTGGCGCAGTGCGGTGCGTACGCAACGGAGTGTCTTAACACTAGGTTCTGTCATCCTCTATAAGTGAGATAAACTTAACAGTTCAAAAAAACAAACAAATATATTGTTATATTTTACTAATACCACGTATTTAGAGTGTCACGCGATGCACACTAGATAAATTTGCTTTGTCACGTGATATGACACGTGGTATGATTAATGTGCGGTGTTGTGAACGAAACGTCACGTTCAAATTCTATGTACATATATGAATGTTAATTTATATATAAATAATTAGTTCTTTTCTTATTTTCTTTACAAAGGCTTAAAATAAAATATACGAACATAGTTTTTTATATATTTTCTTAATATCCTGCATAAAGCAGGGTAGGCAGAGGACACCTAGTGATAAAGAGGAACTGCCTCCCACACTGCCCAATTTTTGAGACATTACATTAGAGTGGTAGGTTGAACGCCGTGTCTTATATCTTCACGTGAGCGAGAAAATACAATTTCATAATTTTATTCCTCCGAGAGGAAATGGAACTTCGTGCGCTACACTAAGCAGGGTAGGTAGTTGGAACCTGAGAACCTTAATTAATGGAGTCCATTCCCATTAAGATACTTCAGTTCCTCACTACGTGCCGAATCTGGAGACATCGGGTGTTAAGTGGCGAAACACAACGCCGCACTTTGCGTAGTTACCAAGGCGAGGAAATTAAAATATTTAATTTCCTCATTTGGGAATTGAATCCACAACGACTGGCCGCTGATAAGAAAGTTATATACAATTAACATATGGAAATAAACAATCAGCCCCTAGCCTATACTTCGCGTGACCAGTGTCTACACTAATTGAATTAACTACAATTCCATCCACTTAATCTCGAAGTATTGCATCCATTACTTAAACTTTTATTGGTTGTTTAATTGAAAAATAAATTAGTCAGGGAGCATCGAACGGTTTTGATAAATGTCTTAATAGATCGAATATAATGTTGTTCTGGCCATAAAGTTATAGTCTAAGAGAGAAGCTATTATTTATTGGTTTAAAAAAGCCTTAGAATTTTGTTAAATAAATAAATTTAAATGGTAGATCTAATTGTTTTGATCTTTGTCCTATGTGAAAACCGTTTTTCTGGATACTAGCTTATATCTCAATATTAATTACATTGTTAACATTGGAAAATATAGAGCGAAGTACAATAACACTAGAAGTACCCTCCTTAGCAGTAGGTTCCTACTCTGCCTATTCTGTCTTCCCCAATATATGCGGCACAAATCAATATTAACAATATTGCCACTGAGCTATGGGTTATGAATTCAATAGTCAAACAAAATTCAGCGTTAAGTTCCACCACCCACAACACAGAGATTGTACAATAAATTGAAAAAATGTCGTTAATAAGTTCAAAATTAAAATGAATATTAAGAATAATAAATGATTTTTTACGTAAAACAAACCTGAAATCAACAATTTAAATGAAAAACAAAAATATTTCATTTAAAATGAAACAATAATTAAAATTGCTCAAAAGGTGTATAATATTTAATTACAGGTACAGCAAAGAAAATTTGCATACAACTGAATTATGAGGCACTCACTCAAATAAACTGAAAGTAATTAGCAATTATACTGTCTGATAGTGGACTGACCCAGTTTTTTTTAAAGCTTTTATAAAATATATTTAAAGTATAGCTGAGGACGCCACGGGTGATGGGTTCGGTTCCCGCTATGGTAGTAAATATTTATATATATTTATATGCAATATAGAGTGCGACGCTAAAAAATATTAAATAAAATAGAGTATATTTTGTCTTTTTGATAAGATATCATGTTAAATTTGTTATATGAAAAATTCTATGTATTTTGTATTTTTATAGCACATACTGCATTTGATGATCACGACCTCGATCGATTATCTGTAAAAGAAAAAATAAAACATTAAATAGAATTCATTTTTAATTATTATTAATTGACAATAATAAAATAATAAAATAATAATAATCTGATTTTGTCAAAATCCATTGAAACTAAAAAAAGATCAAAAATTTAGTCAAACACAAATAATGTTTCAAGTACCCCCACATAGCTAGTTACGTAATTGGATATATTAAAAGATCTAAGTAATAGAAAAAAAGAATCAATTGACAAAATAAAAAATTATAAAATTGATCATCGTTTTCCTATAGCACTTACTTAATCAATAACAATAGAATCTGGAAAGGAATAAAAGTATTATTAAACACAACTAAAAATCGAACCTGCACTGTGATAAATGTGCATACCATACCATATGGTATTTACTATTTATACATGCTAGTTACGTAATTGGATATTCTAAATGCTCTATCGACGGAGCTGCAATATATCCGGGGCGGGTGACGGACGCACGCCACGCGTTCACGGTTATAGCTAACAAGTGAAGTACTGTAGCGACTTTAAAATTTAAAAATATTCTCTTAGGTCTACATTGTTTTATAATTTAAACTAGTTGTAGTCCGCAACTCTATTTGCGTGAGCTACAAGCATAAAAGCTCATATTTTCCAGTTCCCAAAGGAATTTCATCCCAATGACTCTACATAACAAGGTACAGCGTTTTACGCCGCGTAGTTTCGGAGTTGCGTCTTGTGCGGCAGTTAGTTTTGTAATGGAAGCTTTTTATATTATATAGATATAAAGACGATAAATGAATAGGATGATAGTAGATAAATATATTCTACTGGACACATAACTTTGAAGCATAATCTAAAGTCGATTTTTGTTTAACTAGATAAAAGTATGTTTTTAAAACGAGAATTAAATTAATGTTCAGTTAATTCTCCGCTTATATCTTACCATTAGAAGATGATATAATCTAGAGACTTATCATTCATCTTTTGGGAAGATGCCTAAAAGATAAATGATAAATTACTCAAAAGCAACTAACATAACTAACTCGTATTTCAATCAAAAATATTTTATTTTTATTTATATTTATAGTAATGTTTAAAAAAATCCATTTGGAATCACTAAAAATGTATCACTTATACCAGCCGCAGATATAAACGAAATGGATTGATCTTACATTAAATTTATTTCTGGAGCCAAGATTAATATTTTTGGCAGAAACTCAAAAGTACACCGACAACTAGGCATTCCTTCCGACGTATTTCATTTTTGTAACGGTGGAAAAAATTGATAATTCTATAGTATGTTTTAGTATATATACATATAGCGGGGTAGTCAACATTTTGGAGCTTTGCGTGTTGAATGTTGAAACTTAACGCCGAACTTAACATTATATTGATACAAGAGAAGAAGTGCAGTAATGAGTCCCGCCATTCAAGAGAGAGAGAGGAGACAGAGAGTGGGTATAATCATGAATTTATTTTATTGACTATACTCGTTTCGATTTTTCAGAAGAGAGTTTTTTTTTTTCTTCTTACCAATAAGAAAAAAGAGTGGTTGCGAAATATTTTAAAAGTAAAGAAAAGACTGACATAATATCATTATTATTTTCTTTCTCCCATATATGAACGTTCTCGAACTTAGTAGTTGCTCGGCTTAGGCTTCCATGAGGCGTTGGTTCAAATACCGTTACGTTCAAATTTCTATGCGTTTGTGCATCATAGCAGGGTAGCAAAAGGCAACATAGTGTTAACACACTATTTTCCCCATACGCCCTCGAATATCCGAGATATAGACGCACCTTATTATTCTATATTTTCATAATAATAAGTAAACATAGAAATAAAGATTTTAGGACTAAATATTTAAAACCTCATTTAAAAATTTAAAATGAATTACTAGTTAAACTATCGATCACTATCTAACCAAATAAATGTCTAAAGTAGAATTATTCAAAGGTTCCCTGGCACACGCTGGTGTAAAAAAAATACTAATTGACAAACTTGGCAGAGTTCGCTTTGATATGCCTTGATTAAAAACAGGCTTCTGCGTAAATAGAACAGCGTTAGAAGGTACACACGCGATGTAGAATAGCTCTATCACATTTTTATTTAGGTTGGCAAAGAAAATATATAGAGGCATCGCTTTGTTTTCCATTTTTCTGATATTTTAGAAATATTATGCGTTCAATAGTGGAGCTTAACACCGTTTTTTATATAGTTTTGCAATACATATATTTCTTAGTTTCAAGAAACATGAAATTGAAACACTGTAGCTTCGTGTATACTTTCGCCATCTATTTTATTAATTGCATTGAGCCAAAAAACGACAAGCTCGACAAGAAGAAATCAATTGAAGGCGTATCAAACATTTTACGAATCTTTTTTAGGAAATATTTGAAATTTCATTCGTAGCAAATTTTTTCGTTTTCAGATAATCTACTCTTAGGCTCTGCACGTTACACCACACTGTATTACGCACATAGCAAGTTAGACAGAAAACACTGGGAACGTAGTGCTAAGACACACCGTTCCTTATTGAATACTTCCGTTTCCCACTTTCTGTCAAATTTTTGAAGCATTGCGTGTTTAGTAGCGGAACTAAACTACTTTATTGGCCGTTAATGTTAATTATTTAATTCCTACTAGTGGGAATCGAATCCACAACCGTCACGCTTATTTCCTAAATTCCATATTCCGGATATCCAATGGTTTTGGTTATGGTTAGAAGGTCCACATCGTCCCTGCTATAAATATACTCAAGTTAAGACACTAGTGACAATAGTTGAACAAATAATCTTAACTTACTATTAAGGTCAGCTAATGAGGGTCTGAAACGTCACCCTCGTGACCCAATTAGAAGTTATATATAACGATTCAATTATAATTTAAACAAGACAAAAACGAAATTTAAGAAATGAGAAGATTATAAAATAACTAGCGGACGCGCGCAGCTTCGCTTGCGTATTTAGGGGGAATTCTAATAACCCATGAAACATGTGTTCAACGAAATATTTTTAAGAGTCTACATTTCAAATTTTATAAAAATCGGTGGCGATTTAAAGATTTTTCCATACAAACTTTCAACCCCTTATTTGCACCCT
>JAEBDU010000110.1:481996-515383 GCA_016802625.1 Heliconius numata | reverse complement strand
TCAATTAAATATTTTTAAGAGTCTAAATATCAAATTTTATAAAAATCAGTGGCGATTTAAAGATTTTTCCATACAAACTTTCAACCCCTTATTTGCACCCTTAGGGGGAAAATTCTAGAAAACGATGAAACACGTGTTCAATTAAATACCTTTAAAAATCTAAATTTCAAATTTTATAAAAATCGGCGCCTATTTAATTTTTTTTCCATACAAACTTTGAACCCCTATTTCACCCCTTTAGGGTTAAAATTTTTCAAAATCCCTTCTTAGTGGATGTCCAGATTACGAAAGTAAACATCTGCTCAAATTTCACGTTTCTTCCATCAGCGGTTACGGCTGTGCGTGCGTCTTACCTCAGTCAGTGAGGAAAAGTCCTTTTATATATATAGATATACTCTATGGATGATGACTTAATTTGAAGTAAAAACGTTAAAACTTGAATTGTATGTTTTAAGATACATGCTGTATCTTTGTATGATATTATGTTGTATACAAAATACTAGAGAAAATTAGTGTTAAGACACTTCTTTAACTTGTGAGTGATAGAACTCAAGCAAAGTACGGCACTTTGCTTTAACAGAACGGGTAAATCATTCTCCCGAGTAGGGATTGAACTGCGGCGTTTAGTTTCGCCACTGAGGACGAAATATCTTAAAAATTGTGGAACGAGTTTCCTCTGCCTATTTTGCTATATGAGAGATACAGAGCGAAGCTAAATAAATAAAAAAATATATAAAGGTATTGCACAGCATTCGATCTCTACCCAAACTCCAAAGGGGCATGTCGCGCAATCCAATAGACTTGTATTCCCAAGCAACTACATAGGATACGTTTTAGAGTATTACAATTTGTATTTGTCGGAAATAAAAGTTTGTATACCTCTATAATTCTATATAGTATATTTTCTTTTCAAAAAAGAACTTTTCAAATATTTAAAGTAAGGAAATTTTGGGATCAGTCATCTAATATGTAATGTTAGTTAGGTTGAACGCGTTCATCTCAGGAACTACTAGAACGAATTGATTTATTGTATTGGATAGTCCGTTTAAAAAAAGCTATAGACTATATAACATTACATAATCGTTTTGGTTCCCTCTATACCTTTCTCATCCTCTTCAAAAACGACAAACAATCACACATATGTAAATTACAAGAAAAGAGTCGAAGCGAGTAACCAACTGTATTAACACTAGGTTCCCTCTGCCCCCCTTTGCTGAAAAAAGCGTAAAACTAAGCAGGCATATAAAGAAACTTATTTAAAAAATAAACGTTATAAGTAATCTATAGGTAACTCAAGTAAATCTCAATAGTACACAGTATTTGTTACCGTAACGATGTTGGTTCGCCTTTTTAAGTAACTTGATCCATTATAAAAAGGTTTCACGCTTCTATTTCTTAACAAGAGATGTTGTTCTATGTGAATTTGATATTGGTGTTACTTAAATGTTATTTCTAGTTTTTTTTTCGTAAAATTATCATTTTTATGCGCTGCGTTAAACTCCGTTACTGAGCACGTCATGTCTAAAGTGTCTTGGAAGGTTTCTCTGCCTGAAGGCTGAAATATATATATATATATATTATACATTGACGTTCGCAATATTACGGTATTGTAAATTACTTTGTGTAATATTGTTTCAAGTATTCATTTTAAATACCTATTATGTGCAAGTAAAAGGTGTACTTGTTGGTTTTCTTCATAAATATGAAAATAAACATCAATAGACTTTTACACAAACCTTTAGAAAAATGGCTGTACTGCATTTAAATCTGAATAATATAAAAATTTCCATAAATCTGCTTTGAACCCCTCTCCACTGCTTGTGTGAACGAATCGTGCATATATTATTACATGAACTACGTAATTTGCTAAGCAATAAAATAAAATTACACAATTTCCACATAAAACTAATTGAGGACGACTCCAACATTTTATTGTTCTATTAAGAACAGCTGATTGAAGTTATATGTAATAGAACAATAACACTCAAGCAATGGGCATCTATCTCTGACTGGAATTGGAAAGGAATGGAGTGGCGAAATCTGATAAATTACACTCACAAAGGCAAGACTTAATGATCATATAAATTGGACTGTAGATTAGACGTTCAGACGATTTTCTTAATGGAAACAGTTGATTGGTAAAGTAATATGGTAGGTTATAATATATAAAAATAATTTCACTTTTACCTTTTTTGTATGTTAAAAAGAGGCCGTGGTGGCCAGTGGCCAGCGCCTAAACTAAAGAACGGTGGGGGATTCCCATTTGTAGGAATACATTTTTAATATTTTCATATTCACTCTGGTAACGATGTAAAATGCGGTGTTGAGTTCCGCCGCTCACCACACAATGCTTCTAAAACTTGGCGGAAAGTGGGGAACAAAAGTATATTAATGTTGAACGTTCCCTTTGCCTACCCTGCTATGTGTCAGATAAAGCGAAGAAAGAAGAAGAAGTCTCAACTTTAGTTTCTCCCCACGGGATAAATGCGGGGCAAAGCATGAAACTAAAAAAAACTAACACTACCAGTAAGGATCGAGTCTACAATCATAGTAACGTTTAGAATCAGATATTTTTAATACTGTATAAGGCGAAAATAATACTAATATTAAGAAAATCTCACTATTAAAAAAAGCTAGTCCAAATTGTGGAGTTAAAATCTACTTACTTAACATATTGTATTATCTAAAAAGGAAATACAGCATTTAGTTTTTTTTTTTTATTTTATTCGCGTGGGTAAGAGCCTTTTAGTTTTAAACAGAAAGACCGAAAATCGTAGTAGTTCTATTTAAAGCTTTTTATTACACTCTGGAGGCCGTTGTGGCGTAACTAATTGTGTTGATGGTCATGGGTTCGAGACCCATTCGAGGATGTTTTTAAGTTTTCCGCTCTGAAAATAGGATAAAAGAGTTCCTGTGCTCCAAAGATAACTTAGTGTCTAAACTCTGTGTTCTCTTTGCGTGCCCTAAACGAAAAAAATCGATTTTAAATTGAACCCACAGCCGTCATCGTACTTTCTAATGCGCTACATCGGCAACAATTACACTATTATAAATAACAATATCAATCGCATTAATAACATTGAAATCTAAATATAACGTTTCTCTTAAGTACCAACAATAGCGGGAAGATAGATTGCCCTAAAAAGATTAAGGCCTGTGATCCACTATCAGCCTGGAACTAATGGCGGTAGCTAACGACTAGAAAACACATAAGAAATTCTCATTTCGAACTGTTATGAGTTATTTTATTGAGTGTACTCTGTTTTATTTTATTATGGTGTTAATAGATTTGTTATATTAGTTTAGATTTGCAGTGATAATAATAAAACTTTTGAGAGTTAGTGGTATAGATATAGCTCTCCTTTTAACTTGAAAACGGAAAAATATAAATTTGTAATACGCCCCATAAGTAAAGAACGAACTGTTTCAGCTACATGCATGCTTCACACTGTACAGGATTTAATAGGGCAAGCATAGAGAATCTAACGTTAAGACATTTTGTTTTCCAATTTCCAAAATAAATTCCATCGAATGAGAATCGAACCCACAATCACCTCGTTCACAAAGAGACGCAGTTACTGCTCTAGTATATCCCCAATAAAACAAAACATATAAGTATATTAAATAACTTTTAGCGTCACCTTATACTTATTATAAAATGATTCGAGGGTTAAATCTCGTAAACCACTATCAATTTCAATTTCTAAGAAGGAAAACGAAATGATTGATCCTTTGAAGTTCAAAATCTAATTCTTCTATTGGTCGATTTTCACTCGACCTACTAGGAAAACCTTAAATATCGGTAATTTCTATATTGCATTACGTTTATGTAAAAGGAAAATATTATTATAGGGAAGAAATGGACAAATATATAAAACTCAATAGAGAAGTATATAACTCTTCCGTTATAGAGTGGCGAACTAACCGAAAGATAAAAATAGGCACGCAGTGTATAAAGATGGAAATTGGTATGTTGGATCCTTAGAGAGCTAAACTCCCCAAACAAAGGGCATAAAGAGAGATTTTCCGGAAATTCTTACAAAAACAAGAAAGATTCTATTTTTTAGTCTATTTTGTAGTCTACGAAAAATCGTGGGATTCAAATAGTTTAATAATAATTTTTATTAAATTCTGAATTTCACGCTATATCCCGCACACAGCATGGTAGGCAGAGGGAACCTAGTGTTAGTCTTAACAATTAGCAACCACTTTCTGCCGAATTCTGGAGGCATTGCGTGTTGAGTTTGGCAGAACTCAACGCCGCGCTTTGCCTCGACACCAGAGCGAAGAAATGGAAATATATACCTAAATAAATATTTCACTTCCTCGAGTGGGGATCGAATATATACTATATTAATATAATATAATTTATGTTATATTAACATAATGTATATCAAAACGCTTAACACAAATATATCTTTCTTAGAACACGCCTCTAATGTATTTAGTACGTGATCTAGAATGTTTTTGTGGAACTTCTACTATGAATAACGCTCTATATCCTGTTCTATATATTTATATGAATAATATAATGAGATCAAAGTCTATGATTAACTTAAGAATACCTAAAGGATTGGTCAATTTATATTTTAATATATTTGTAATTTTTATTTTAAATAAAAAAGGAGATTCACGCTTTTTCCCGCATAGCAGGATAATGTCTCAAATTTGGGGGAAAATTAGAGAATATTGTGTCTTGACCATACGCATACGTACCATATAGAATATTGGATAAAATATAAAGCAATAAATTATCAAAGTTAACATGTTGTTGGGAAATTTTCGTCTTCAACTAATATTTTCAAAGTACACAAACTTTGTACGTAATATTTTGACGAAGTTCTGGAATAACGATTAAGAATTAGTGATCGAAGTTGCGCCTAATTGCCAAAGTTTGTGGGTAATTGTTTTAAAGTTTACATTTCTTAACTTATCCATGGAGCCGTAGTTCGTAGCTACGTTGAAAGTGAAGCATATTCAATTTTCAATAATCAAGCAGTTTTTTTGAAAACATACTTTTAAATACAACCTGGAAAATTTTGAGAATACTAGCTTCCTTCCACCTTCTATGCTATCCGAGAAAGAGCGTAAAATTACTTTTTACTATTAAACTATTAATTTAATAAGATTTTAATATTACTTTTTAGTAACTTACCCAATAGTGAAATCTAAGGCAGTATCGAAGAAACTTGCAACGACGAAATCTCCATCCTTCCAACCAAGTCTAAATGATCCAAAATTATGGGAACACCGCAAATAATTATTAACTCTCAAAATATAATCTATTTAGGATTACGGTTGAGAGGGATCGTGTTCATTAAGCATTCTTAACAAGTTTACCAAAATTATGAAAGATTAAAACAACTTGGTACTATTTCAGGATGGCTTAAATTCCCTTGTATTTATATAACCAAAAGATTAAGAGATTACGGAACTATTAGAGCAAACTATATCAGAACTACGAATACAACGAAGGATGCAACATGGAAGTAATTTATTTGAACTCAATTAACACGGCCAAATGTTAGTTAACCTAAAACATGCCCACGCGATAATTCAAATTCTAGGCTATAGTCTAATTAGCGGGCGTAGGCGAGTTGAGTCACTTAATAAACGCAGCTACTGCGAGCTGTGAGCTGTTCCGAGGCACGTGTACTACTGAACGTTTAGTAGAAACGTCACTTCTTATAAAGCCACTGCACAGGGTGTTCGGGGTGCGCGCGCAGAAACAATAAACCTAAATGCTAACTCGCCCCATAAACTGTCCTCATTAGTTGGGGCGCGTCGTGGTCTGTATACACACCCTTATTGCAGGTACCAGATCATCTGTTTATTTTACTTTAAGGTCGTTTTCTTTATTATTTTGTTATTGAGGTCGGCTAATAACGTAGTAATAGAGTTATAGCGGCGCACCCTTTATAAGCAAATGTCGAGGAAAATAGCGTTTTGTTTATCACAGGGTGCGCCGGGGTGGGTATCGTGATTTATCAAACGTGAAAGATAGTCCGGTAAATGCAGAATGCTCTTTACGTTTCAACCCTTATCGCGTTTTTATGTGTTGGCAAACGTAATTTATCGAAAGACGGCCGGTTAACGACTTTATGTATGTATCTAGAAAACAATTGGTCCTTTACAAAGCGGCTTATATATCTATACTCGTATATAGATATATGTGTATAAGCAATTTATTTCCACCATAAAATAGACGGCTATTTGCTGCAATATGACATTTTAGTTTAGTCTTAAGGGGGTCAAACAATTTGCCATGTTCCAATTCAAAGGGCATTCGAACTAGTGAAATAAGTTAATAAGTTTGGTATATTTCTTTGTGTATAATATGGGGTTGGGATAATTTGGTAGTATATTCGATTTCTAACTAAGCAGGGACTATATTTTGGTTATCAAATCTATACCAATAAGGCTGAAAGTTTGTTTGATTGATTGCGCTAATCTTAGGAACTACTGCTTGGAGTTGAAAAAAAATTTATGTTAGATAGTCCATTTATCGAAGCTATTGGCTATTTTACGTCATGGTATTGGTTTACATGTCACGTAGTTTAGCTGGGACTATAAATGACTTTATGAATTACAAAAAACTAAGAATAAAGTTATCCTCGTTAAAAATCGGTTTTAGGCTTTCTACCTAAAAAACTCTTTTGCATTTTTATTTCTCGGTAAGGACAAGTTTTCAGCTTAGTTCTTAGTAGTTCTTTAATTATGGCGTTTCGAAGGAAAAACTGCCAAGGACAAATTTTGCTATAATTTAGGTTCTATTCTTCTTCTTTTTAACCTCTCATATAAATCGAAAAAAAACATAATTATGTATGGTTTTCTTGATTTTTCTGACATTTTCCTTTGGTAGGAAAGTAGTCCAAAATTGCACAAATATCTAATAGTAAAATATTCCTAACCCACCAACCACTTATCACATATAGTAAATGGTAAAAAAATCAAGATTTATAGGGATAAAATATAAGAAATATAATACGATAAAGGAAATACCATCCATCAGATTTTACTTACAAGGAAATAGCAAAAACATAATAGCCAAAATGAAATGGTTTATAAGGACTTAACATATATTGATGCGATTGCTACAATTTTTCACCCTCCGTTCTTTGTGGTGAAAATTTAGTTTCGAGGTAGCTAATTTTTTTTCACCTTCACGCTGTATCCCGCATCCCGCATACAGCAGAGTAGGCAGAGGAAACCTAGTGTTAAGAACTCCGTTTCTAATATTATCAAAATTGTATCCAATAACAATTAAACATCTGTTTTTTCTCTTTCTATCGATTGAAAAAAGAAAACAATTAATTGCCCCTTTGTGCGAACCCTCAACTGTCGCGTTTGAAATCAGACGCTGAAGACTGTGCTTTTGCACCACTCTGCCATCCAAAATTTTAGAAATCACTTACAGAAATTTTATACTCACGATAATCCAAGCGACCAGTTTAAATGTGTAGAGAATGAACAAAAACATTAAAACTAAGTAAATCCAGCCCAAATCGGTACCCGTCAAGGTTGTTGTATTAGAAAATGTCTATTTAATATATAACAAAGTGTTTTTTTCTAGTCTGGCACATGAGCATGACGTATGACCTAACAATGGAAGTAGCCTCCACTGAGTCATCGACCAATATTATTGAACGAATGAATGTGTGGTGTAAGTTATATGACGAAGCGTTTTATTGAAGTTATTTATTACTTATTTATTACATTTATAGAAGTTTTAATGGTACAGCGTCTTATAGAAAAGGCGGTGGATGTGGGATCGATTCTCACTCGAGGAAATGTTGCTACTAGTTATTTTCATTTCCTCGCTTTGGTAACATTGTCTCTAAAATTGGGCAGTGAGTTTGGAAAGGAGTGTCCTAACACTAAATCCTCACCGTATACCCTTCTTTATGCGGGATAGAGCGTGAAGTTGAAAAAACAAACTTTTTTAGAAGCCATCACTTAGCAGTGGGGTGATCATTCAAATAATTGCTATGTGGATAAATCTTCATTTTGGAAAAAGATAATATTTGTATACTTTAACTTCACGTATTTCCTGACGACATAGTATTAAGACAATTCATTTCCATTATTCCCTGCTTGGTTGGAATACCTTTGGACAAATTTCAAGACATTGCAAAGTGAAATAAAGGCAAAGAGGACCAGAACACAATGCCACGTTTCATTTTACCAGATCTGAATATAAAAATTTAAAAAAAAACACATTGTTACGCGCACATAGTAGGGCAGACAGTCCGTTTCCTATTTTCCGCCGAATTCTGGAGGCGTTGCGTGTTAAGTGGGGGAACTCAATGCCGAGCTTTACCGCGACACCAGGGCAATGAAAACATACTATAAATTTAAATAAATATTAGTTAAATACTGTACGATAACTACTTCCGCTTATATTCGAATTAAATTCAAATGAAAAATCGCTTACACTCTAAACTTGTACTAAACCGGTAGCCAGTTATTTTAATAGGCGGCGATTGTTTTAACTATTAACGTGGTCCCGCATTCGAATCCCGGTTGAAAGAATTATTGTTCTATTTCTTAAATGTTGATATATTATAGAAGTATAAATTTGTTTTATGATTTCCGATTATTGAAAGGTGCCATTGAAATGTTTTTTTGGAACTGTTACGATTATTGTTTATAGAGCTATTTAAAGCTTACTCTCGTAGTGTTAGAAACAGAAAACAAAGAAAGGTATTTTTTTAACATCACGTTGTATCCTGCATATAGAAAGGTAGGCAGAGGAAATTGCGAAACACAACGCCGCGGTTTTTCTTGTTGCCAGAGCGAGAAAATATTTTTGTTGATAAAACTTATTTTATTTTTGTGATATAATTAAATAGTTCACACCTGGATTATAGGTTTTGATTAAGCGGTGAAATTCATACAAAATGCAGCAAAAAAATGCATAAATACTCGAATCTTATGATTGCGTTGCTTCTGAAGCTTTAAATTCTCTAAAGAAATCTTGAAATTGAAGATCATGACAGACGGAGAAACGGATTTTTTATTACATCAAGAGATGGAGCTAGTCGAGGCGACGAGACAGACAAGTTGTGGGTCCGATTCCCACTCGAAGCGATGAAATATTTAATATTTTTATTTTCTTACCCTGGTAACGAGGAAAAGTGTAGCGATAGGTTCCGCCATTCAACAAGTAATACTTCCAGGATTCGGAGGAAAATGGACACTGGAATTGGTACTAATTAAAAAATATAACGTACGGCAAAGGTTTTTACCGCTCAACACGTCTCTATAAAATATTAAAAGTTAGCGGAGTGTCTTTTTACTACACTATTTGTGTTTTACTGGAATTTACGTCTAGCTTTTTAGCGTCGACGAACTATCTAAGACGACGACGACGAAGACGACGAATTATATTTTACATTAGTCTGTGCAATGTAAGTATTTTTTTACTGTATAATTTCATTAAAATAGAACTGAAATTCTTTTTTAATTATTTCAATATTTATGTATAGTATAAACATTTTGCTAAAAAAATATCTTTTAAAACTATAAAAATGTTATCAAAATCGAAATACACTGTACTTTATAATTAACGACTGTATCGTTGTCAACCGATATATCACTTCACGTCATCACATATGTAGTTCTACAATATTTATTACCATTACTCACTTTTTCACTTTAAAAATGTAAATTGTTTTTAGAGTTCCGTACCTACCCTCAAAAGAAAAAAGTACGGAACCTTTATGTACATCGTCTGTCCATTAGTCCGTCTGTCCATTTCAAATGGTATTGGTAAACTTTTATGTTTACCAATTAGAAAATCGAAGCATAATCGTTTGCAATCAAGAAATACGAGCGTTTGTCTTATATTATAGCTTCGATTTTTACCATTTTGTTCGAAATTCCCCGCATTTTCATAACCCTTAAAGTACTTCCTGTTGACTTAGAGTTATGAAATTTGGTATACTATTTTCTTTTAATTGAACTTGCAGTACAAATAAAAGAATGTCACAGAAATAAAAAACATTACAAACTTATATTTTGAGTAGTTTCTATATAAAATCAGTCTACACGCTGAGGGGTACGTATGCACTAATTTTGTAATTATGACAACTTTTATAAGTTATACTTTACGTTTATTTATACAAGAATCCACAGTACGCTAGTCTGACTCACACCATTATTTTCTAATTTTCAGATATTTTATGTTTTAGTTTAGATAGAAGAAATAATTTAGTATTTTTTTTATTTTCTAAAAACACAATTTCTTTTTCAGCTTCATACTGTAACTAACATGTAATAAGCAAAGGGAGCCAAGTTTAAGGCTCTCCGTTACCCCTTTTCGTCAAATTCTGGAGGCATTGCGTGTTAAATGGCGGAACTCAATGCTTTGCTCGACACCAGAATTAATGAAGATATCAAGTATTTCATTTCCCTGAATGGGAATCGAACCTACGACTTGTCACGCATACAGTCACATCTGATTATATAAAAAAATCAACGTTTAACTACTCGTACAATAGTAATATTGTATTACGACACCTCCTATAGTTTACTTTCAAACCGCACGTAGCGTAGAGCTTAAAATGTATTCTAGTTACATGACGTACGCACAAAACATATTTAAGAAATAATAAACATACATTTGGCAATATTTCGAAAATTCACTGTAAACTATTTAGCTTGCCGTTCATTGGTTTAAATTCGTAACGTAAATTTACTTTTAAGATTTTCGTGTAAATATGATGATGAGAGAAAGAGAGAGAGATGTACTCACCACCACAAGCCTGAAGCCTGAGATTCTAACCGGTGGTACACGTCAACTAAACCCCAACGGAATATCATGAAAGATATATTTAAATATTAGAATATCCATTTCTTGGCAGTAGGTGTGCTATAAAATCTATGAGATCTGTTTAACATCGTATATGCTTGTGCAAATTGGATACGAAGGCACTAAATCGTTTAATTTTAGTGCTATAGTTGAATATAAAATGCAGAATTTTTAAAATTCCTCAATTGTTAAAAATAAATTTGAAAATATTGGATAGGGAAATCTATCTATACAGGAAAATCTGTTCTACAGTTTTCATTTGAAAAGTACATGGTGTATTTTAATAGACGAACCTCCTTCTTTATTGTGACAGTAAAATTATCGTAAAGATTAAATAAATTTAATATCCAATTAAAACATGAACTTTAATTTATACTGTTGAGGTAGTAGCTCTTCATAGCAAAACTGCCATCCGAACTTATTAGCATCTTTATGTTCATTAGATGATTACAAAGTTCTAGCAAAAATCTATTTGGATAAACAATATTTCGAATTTTAATTTGATTTTATAACTATTACACAGAGAATGAAAGATATATTTGCTTGTCGCTATCTTAAAGAATATTTATATATAAATTTTCTAATACTATATATATTATACATTTATCTATAAAAACGAAGTCACGTCGTCGTCAAATATTAGACGACACGACGTCAGTTAAATATTACGACTGATATAAAAAATAAAGGAGTGAAAAATGGAGTATCTTAACAATAGGTTCATAAAAATTATAATTATATAATAAAATTTTCTGAACAAAAGACCACTTTAGATAGAAACACATTCAAATACAGATAACATCGTCGCCTGATATTCATCCTTTAAAAATAATAAAGCCTATAAGGCTTGTAGCACACCGGTCCCGTTACTTTGACGCAATCGACAACAAAGAAATTTACATACGCTTATAACTGGGGCACTACACGTGTGCACACCGCTTAACAATTATACAGACAAACAAATTTCAACTCTACCACCCATAAATATAGTCCAAAATAAAAAGAAACGCTATTCAATATAAATTTAAATATTTCAAGCGAAAATAAACTCTATTCCGTTGTGATAAGAATTGTAGAGTCTTATCGAAATTGCAGCTTAAATCTACCGTCTCTACGGAGTGGTAACGAAATATACGTTTTATTGCTTTGGAATAGAGTTCGAGAGGTTTGCGAGGTGCAAATTTAATTCTACAAACGTATTTTCATGATTCAAAGGAAATTCGATCTTATTACAAGTGAATAGATTCGTCTAAATTTGTTTGAATAGTAAATAAAATGTAAGAAGAACGTCTCAAAGAATGGCTTGTCTGTATGAATGGAGTCTTTTAATGCACAAATGAGGTGTTATCTGAACTGAATAATGTTGCGTATTAAAGATGCCTTTATATTGGAATAGGAAATTTTTGTCTTTATTTAGAAAGTAGGTATAAGGTAGAGCTGGTATGATATGCTCACTCTTATGAATAAATAATAATTACGTTATTTATTTACTAAAATAAAAAAAAAATATTTTTTGCTTTTTTGAAGTAGTATGTCCCATGCTCTTTTTGCCTTCCAAATTTAAGATATTGAATGTTCAGAGCGGAACTCTTTACCACAATTTATCTTACAAGAGCAAGAGACGAGAAAAAGGGGGAAATATAAATAAATTGTTTACGAATAGAGATCGAACACAACACCATCACACTTAGAGTCAGATGTCCCACTGCGCCACGAACGACTCTAAAAAATAATTCAATGAAATGCCAAAAATAAATAGATTTTTAAATGATAAATTAAGATACATATAATTTCCAAGATATAAAATAAATTCAAATTAGCACAAAAAAATTAAACTGATTACATAAAAAATACGTTTTTAAAGCAATCGGAGAGTATACAATAGAGTGTTAAGTCTCTATATTTTTATTAATAAGAATAAGACCTGAACATAAAAAAAAAATACAAAATAAAGACGCAACGAAATCGAAAGAAGCTTACATAAAAAAGCTTACTTACGTAATCATAAAATAAACAGACGGTTGATACAAATTTCAACTGAGTTTAAACGAAATGAGCAATAAGTCATCGTTTAAAGAAGAAAAAAAACTACGCTGACCGAATTAAAAAAAAATGTGTCAACTTAGTCCCGGTTTCAAACAAAGAAAGAGTAAATCACGGCCGACCAGCTCCACGAGGCCTACCGTCCCCCGCTCTACCCTAACGAAATATTCAAAATTCACGAGCACAAAGAATCCTAAGAGCTCAACATATAATGGTAACAGAGCTATGTTCCACATCTGTTACACCATCATTTTTTGCCGCAAAACCATTATAAAACAAACAAAAAATACCTTATGGCATTAAAAATAGAACTGTGTGTAGTGCAGCCTGGTTGTTCGAGCTTAAAGCTAAGTTGGTTGTGTATACTAGGTCTAATGTAACATTTTAAATTCTTTTGCGAGTCAAAAGCCTCTAGACTTGGCATGTAATGATTTTTAATTCGATCTAAAATAACTTTTCTTAGTGTATTTAAGCCCATTTATGGTATGAGAAGTCTTATTTTTGGATATAATATGAGTTGAAATGTTAAAAATATTGCTGCAAATGTCCTCCAATTGTCTAAAGATAAGGCCATTGCCTTGCTTATAGCGTCTGTCTGTAACCGCGATGGTTGTGGGTTCCATTCTCATTCGGGGAAATGACTTATTAATTTTTTTCATGTCAAAGCCTTTCAAGACGCAATGTCTTCAATACGGGTGGAAAATGAAGAAGAGAGTGAGTTAGCACTAGCAATTGCTATGCGAAGAAATACTTAGGATAAAATAGGTTACTACTAGTCCATGGAATGTTGCTAAGACAGAGCACGGCGTTAGATTCCGTCACTTAAGAGTCAATGTCTGTAAGAAAGGACGAAACACCAAAAAGTGAGTGATGTAACACTGTGTGTCTATGTGGAGATGTCGAGGAAAATAGATATAAAAGTATCAATTCCATTAGCAATTGCTTATACTTTAATTAACCAATTAACACTTTTAGTGCTCGAAACCCGACCAATTACAATTTTTAAAGACCACAATGTCTTCTTTCACAAAACTTTCTTTTCGAAAATATTTATTTTCAAACAAAAAAAAACAAAGTTTATTTTCAAAAGAAATCCTTTCTATTGAAATATTCGTAGAATTCTCTAAAAATAAGTCTTATTCGGTATACTTCAACCTTCTTTGTGTTAACTGATTACGTATGCAAGCTGCGTTTTCGTTTATATACTATACTGGTTCAAATAATGAGAGAATTATATGAGGTGTGGTAACATCTTTTATCTATCAACACAAAGTACGCTTAGAGACAAATCACTTCGTTTTTCATTATTGTCATTTTGTCTATGGCACAACGACGGCCATTGACTGTAAAAGTGATGGCAAAGGGTTCAATTCCCCGTCGAGGATATTTTTTATTTATCGCTCTTATAAGACGAAAGCTGAATGTCTTGAGATTGGGCATGTGAAGACGTTCTTGACGAAGGTAATATTGACTATATTCAATCGGGATGAGATCAAAATGCAAAGTTACATTACCCACCATACAAAATATGTGTGATATGGGCAAAAAATTGGAAAATAAAATGTTGCAAGATAAAAAATAACAATACGTCAATGACATAAATATTTAATATAATTGAAACATTACTGAAACTGAGACCAACATGGAGCAGTGGCACAGGGTCAGGCTGCTGCGATTGCGGGTTTGATTCCCATTCGGGGTAAAGAAGAATTACCTTTTTTTATTTAACACGCAATATCGTGAAAATGAAAAACAGATTGCTTAGCTTCCCTATGCCCTGCAACGGGGTATATAGCATAAAGCTAAAAATACAAAGCTCTATAAAACAAAACTTTCTATATAACATATATAACATATAACTGCAACAAATTAGGCACATAATTCCCGTTACACCACAACATATAAGTTCACGACACTAAAAGAACGAATAAAAATTGGCCTCATTCAAGAAAGAAATTCATTCATTCATACATTCTAAACCATTCATTATGAGGAGAAAACAAAGCACCATTTCAAAGGGAGCGGTCGGAAACACACATCAAAGAGGAACAAGAAAGTGCATGTTAATATTTTATATAAACGCCGTGGTGGTGCAGTAGAACAGCGTTTGACTTTAAATGCTATGCTTCTGAGTTCAATTCTCGTTCAAGGAATTAAAGATTATAAAACTGTAGAAATTGCATCCACTTCAGTCTCTATCTTCTATAGTTTTTTTTTAAATATAGTGATTTATCAGTACAAAAGAGATTTGTGGGTGGTGATAGTGGGTTTGATTCTCACTCAAAGGAATATATTGAGTTAAGTCTAAGCAAAAGAAAAATAACTAACTTTACGCTCTATCCAGATTTGCGTATATAACAGGTTAGGCAGAGGGCACCTAGTGTTTAGACACTCTGTTCCCTACTTCCCAATTTTCCTAACATTGTGTGTTCCGATGCGGACTTCAATGCCGCGCTTTGTCTTTACATATATTATGGTATATACATATGTAAATTACATAGCAACTACCAAAATGTCCTAAGATGCTTATCAGTCTTATCACTGACCGCCATTTTATAAGCCATAAGCCATAAGCCATAGAACATAAGATAATCCTAAAAATCCTATGTCATTTATGGTGCTGAATGTTTACTTCTTATCGTCCTCAAACAGTGTGATGCCCACAAATTACGGCCGCCCTGGAGAGATTTTGAAATCTAAATATGTAAAGAGATCTTGGTGCAGTGGTACAATTTCCAATTGTAAACATGACGATTGTGGGTTCAATTTCCACTAGAAGAAATTATTATAATAGTATGTAAGTGATGGTTTTTTTTAGTACCAGAAAAATTGAACTTGGTACGAATCGAAATCGAATCAAATGCTAAGACACTCACATCCCCACTTTTCCCAGAATTCGAGACTGAATTTTCATGGTGCGTGGCGGAACTCAACGCTGCGCTTTATCTCTTAAACCTGTCCTTAATTTATATTAAAACATAAATAAATAATTACTTTTCTTTGAATGAAAATTTTTCCTTTAAATGAATATAGGCTTTAGACACCCTAATATGACATCACGTAATACACTATCATAGCCGTATAAACGATACGTACCTAGTCGATATACGATATTCAATTATTCAAACGCTCTTACCGTAGTACTACGACTGTATCGATCGTCGATAGCGAGTGCGTATGACACGTGTTATAATTACTACTCGTACCCGTTGTGGTGCAATTTAGTATATCTTAATGATCATTGGTTCAAATCTTAATAGTTTGGAGTAAATTTTTATATAAAAGTTTTATGATATAAACTAAGTAGATTCTTAAAGGTGTTTTCTTTAGGAGGGGGGAATATAATTGATTCTCTTTAATGTTCACTTAATGTAAAATGTTACTTACATAGGTAATTCCATTAATTTCTTAGCAATCGGCATACTGTATCTGTAACAAAAAAAATCAAATTATTAATATTAAATGTTAACCAAAATAAAGTAAAATTCAGCGCCATTGCCCAACAAGTGTACCAATTCTGTACAAAATATGGTTCAATTACTTTGCTATAGTAAAAATTTGTAGTCATTGTGCTACAGTGGGACAGACAAAAAAATCTTATTATTGCTATGAATGTCAAAAATGTTTCTTCTTTATAAGTTATATACAACTTAGCAGAGTTGACAGAGGAGATCTAGGAATTTATTGTTAAGATATTCCGTATCCATTCCCGAAAACCGTGATGAGTGGCGTAATTCAACACAGCGCTTTACCCCGTTACCACAGCGAGGAATTTAAAATATTAAATCGAACCCACAACCAGTCGTGTTACATTCGCACACTTGTCCCCCTGCGCCACGACAGGCCTCTACGCGTCTCTCTAAGAGGGTCGGTGTCTGTACTTGGAAGATATTTAAAAAAAAAATGTTATTGGGAACCTTTATTAACCTAATAGAACCCAACACAATGATTTTTAAATTTATTGTCTTTTTGTCTGTGCGTTTTTTATTGCTAATCTCATAATCAACTTAACCGATTTAGATGCGGTTTTAACTATTAGATTCTGGAAAGCTTCCGAAAACATATAGAGTTTATTTTATTACAAACGGTTCATAAATAAAAAAGTTATGTCAATTTAAAGTATTTAGTTCGACAAATTCGCTAATTGCCATAACAGTCTGAATCTTTAGTTTTCATTTTCTTTATTTATATTACTATTTCAAGCGGGCGTAGCCCCGCACGGGCCCACTAGTATTATATATACCTATGATATTAAAACTGAATCATCAAATAATCTCACAACTATAGAACAGAGCTGTAATGGAAAATCGATGAGTAATCTGAGCGATATTGATTCTATTAACGTCACGGATTCATAATCGGATTTTCAACTGCCGCGCTTCTGTTAAATCTCAATTAGCCTCACGCTTTATCCGCATAGCAGGTTAGATGTACAAGATCTAGTGTCAAGATACTCCGTTCTCCACTTCCAGTCCAAATTAAAGACACTATATTGCTCATCTGGTGCAACAATTACGTAATTACACTTTTAATAAGCTATTTCAATAAGTTGATGTATTTTTATTAGAAAAACAATGCAAGCGTACATGTCACCTTATGGCTACCAAGGGCCCCCTGTAACCCCATGAAAGCGTTTACAAACCTTGATAGAAAAAATTGCAAATACGTAACTGTTGACCAGATGAACGGAATGTTGAATGATAGGACATTTTACCAGAACGGGGAAATGAAAATAATTGACTGCCCCGATTGGAAAACGAACCCACCGCTTACAGCCCCATATTATTCCACTGCGCTACTATGGTCTTATTATTATTTATTATAATAAGCATATTATATGTATAATGTATATGCCAATGGACGTGTCATGTGATATATTACGTCTCAAATAACACATGTAGGTATTTGCTTTGAGTTTTTCTCATTTTTTTAAACGATTCCTAATTAAATTTATGGCTTTGCAAGATTCTTTACAATACAATGATAATAACGTGAATAATAATGATTGTAAATATACGTAATACTTAAGACTAGTTGTCGTTCGCAACTTTGTTTATTAGAAAGTCCTGTTTTTTTCCGATTTAACAGTAATTTTGTGAAATCGTCTCTTAGTGCTCCCTTACACTCTATTGCAAGAATCTATATGCCAAATAATATATTAGTTCTGGCCGTGAGTCCTCCATCAGTTTCATAATAACTAAAAAATTTTTGACGTGATAACTTCTTATAAATCGATGAACTCTGGCACGCACGAAAAAGCATGACTCATTGTCACGTTCCATCTGAGCCGAGCGTGTAAGCGAGAGCGCGGAACAAGCAATAGATACTTGTAATTAATTCTGTAAAATATAATTTAAAAAATATTTAAATCATTCAGTGCAAATAAATGCAAATCTATCGAAAAAAAATATGTTTTGAATTAACTTCTTGGTATTATACAAAATAATGATAATTTAATGATATTCAATTACATATTATATAATGATATTCAATTATATATTCGTTTACAGTTATTTATAGAGCCCGATAAAAAAATCGTCCCAAACGGAAAACGAATAGGCTACCTTAATAGAAATTCTAAGAATCAAACATACTTGTATTACACCCTATGGTTACATACTTGTTACGCAATACAAAATGATTACTCACTGCATGACGTGAATGTGAGTAATGGTGGCAAAAATAAACACAATTTAATCGTAAATATTGTTTAGAGGGTCTTTTTATAATGGAAAGAATTTTTTTGATGTTTTTTATAGTACAATATATAATATTCCGTTCTATTTCTCTAAATGTGGGACCAAATCTAAGGCCTGGTTTTCACCTCGTGCGAAGAGGGCCCATTAAGGACTGCGTTGAACTCGCAAGAGAAAACTATATACCGCTTCTTTCTTCTTTTTTCTGCTTATTTGTATTTCCACCAATAAGTCGTTGGAAGGAAATGGCCGAGCGAACAGAAACAATTGAAATGATTTTGCTCACCTCTAAGGAGCGGTAAGTAATGTAATTACAAAATACAAAACTCTTTGTTGGTGGAAATGTAAACGTATTTTGTTTAAAAGGAGTGCGCTCGGCGGCGGCGGTAAATTTCTCTTTCACGGTGGAAGCTCGCTTTGGTGATAAGTAAAAGCGCAGTGTTGAGTTACGCCATTTAATATATAGCGTTAGTCTAAAATAATATCATATATTTGTTTTACTTTTTATATTAGGTACTATTAGCTAGCTATTAGTTATATTACAATAAGCTTCTTCTTTACTTACTATGTAACATTCGGAAGATACGTCACGCGGTCTTTATTTTACAAACGTTTACAGTAATTGTTGCATAACATGGCCGAGTTTTGTCTTAGTAGATTTTAGAATAATATATTGAAAGTGAAAATAATATAGCACTAAAGGAGCTACTTAATGGCTCCACGGCTTTCTGGGCAGCGATGAAAACGCGCAGGTTCAAATACACTAAGTTCAAATAATTATAAGCTTTGAAAGATATTTTTTCCTTTCCTAAATGTGTAATAATATTTATTAAAAATGAATATGAATTTCTCTTCAAAAATTCATTATAAATTAGTAGAACTAAATATTCAACATTCATAGAACAAAACTACGAATTAATATATAGCTAGAACTATAACTGTGCGAAAGAGTACCCGTCAGTCACTTCCACCGGGGACACCAATTTAGTCTATTAGCGTTAACAGCTAAGGCCAGTTTATACTACGTAACCTAGCAAAACGTTTTTTAAATGAAACCATTTCATTTAAAATGTAGTAGATGGTTTTTTTAACATTTTTATTGTGTATTTAGGAAAAGTAAAATAAGACACAGCGATACATAGAAGGATAGGCTCCTCCATGGAAAGGGGAACCCTTTTCACTCAATTTGCCTTCTTATCAGAGCAAAGAAATGAAAATATTAATTCCACCGAGTGGGAATCAAATCCACAACCGTTGCAAACAGCTAGAAGCTGTGCGACTACGACGGCCTCAACGATTAAAATGCTTTATGAAATATATAGGATAATGTAAGCAATAAATTACATCATAAAATGATGAAATTTATATGTAAATACGAAAATAATTGATTGTATGACGATACTTGTTCAGCTCTAATAAAGATAAAGCTACTCTCAATTTTGCAATTCAATAGTGTAAGTTGAAAGGAGGGACTTTTGTGATCTGACTGTATAAAATATATTTTATTCCTTGCTCTGTCGGGACAAAGCGGCGTAGAGCCTTGACTTTCTGTGGAAAATCGAGAATAGAGTAAATGCTTAAAAAAATTCTAGGTTCCCTTCCCTCCTGGGAACCTAATGTAACATTACGTTTCCCACTTTCCCACGCACGAGGCATTGCGTGTTGAATGGCGGGACTTCACTTCACTCGTACTAGTGAAAAAAAGTGAAGGATAATGCTTTAGGAACTAAGCAAATATACGTGTTTTTATATAACTTCACGCCGTATTCCATGTATGCATGGTAAGCAGAAGGAATCTATTGCGTGTAGAGTGGCGGAACTCTACGCCGCGCTTTGCCGTTTTACCAGAGGAATTTAAGAATTTAGTTACTTTTACTTACACTTTGACTTATATTTAGTTGATTATGCCTGTAACTGTAACAACAGAAAAAAAGACTTCTAGAAAATTAAATTTAGAATTTTTTCTTCTAAGTCCAGTATTTTTTTAAAATGGAATGTAAAAGGGAAGTTGTAATTATTTATTTTACAATTATATCTCAGCTGCAATTTTTTTTAAGCAATAATAACCTTTAACTTGGACAAATTTTGTAATTTCTTATATTCCAACTTTTGCAAATATAACACAAAAAATATCAATTTTTCTTTTCTTTACTCATACACATTAAAAAAAGCTGTTCAATTTGAACATGCGGCCCTAAAAATATAATTAAATTTTAACCTACTTAAAATTTTCTAAGCGTGATAAAGGAACGTGACCTACAAACGTGTCATATCTGGGTAGAATGGTTTATGCCGGCGAGTCTCGTCAGATTAGACCTATTTATAAAACAAATACAAACGAGTTTTAGAACTATAAAACTTAAGTTCCCATTTCCTCGTATCGGTAGGAATATAGAGAAAAACTGTCTTTCCTTTATGAAGCTTTCTTACTAGAGTGCAAAAAAATCATTATAATAAAACGTGTTCCTAAAGTTAAAGTTCCTTTTTTATTTTTTTAATCAAATATATACATATGAAACAACTTTACGCTTTTTCCCATATGTCTTATACACAAATCTCCCATATTTTTGTGTTCTACCTCACCGTGGTGCAGCGGCGTAAGCAACAAAGGTTGTAGATTCGACTCCATCTTGAGGAACTGAATTATTTTCATTTCTCCGTTCTGATAATGACATTTCGTATTCGTCGTTGCACAACTCAACACGTAATGTCTCGAAAATTAACGTAAGGAATGGAGTGCTTTAATATTAGAATTACCTCTCTCTACCACGCTTTATGCGTGATACAGCGTGAAGCTAAAAAATAAATATCCCTTCAATAACCACTTCTCTTTCTAAGTGCTAAGTGTAAAATTCATATGCACAGTTCTAACATACGTTAAAAATCCTAATTGGTCTCAATGACGTCACTCATTATCTAAATTATTACCTTTATGTGTTCTAGTTATCTCATTATTGTGGTTGTTTAAATAATTACGTTAGAGGAAAATAAATATTTTCCTATTACAGTTATTTGGGAAAAAAATATCGAAATAGAGTACGGAGTGTCTTAACACTAGTATTGACGTGTTGGTTGTCCTTTCTAATGGTATCCTTATTTCGAAGCACAAACCAGTAATAATTACATTATTATTTGAGATAATTCATTTAGGAACGAACCTGTAACCAACATCTTTACACATACAGGCCCTATCCACAGAACTTCGATAGCCAAAAAATTTTATATACAATTACATATATACCTACTACGGTAAATTTCTATGAAACAATTTATTATTAGCGATAAAGTTAGTCGTATAGAAAAAAATTGACCCGTCTATCTAAGATCATGCAAACTACCCGTTGTTAATTAATATAATTATGCGACAATAATATTTTATTATAATAATTTATTTAGTTTTTTCTTCATTTACACATGACTCATAGTATAAATCATGTATTTATTATATAATGGCAGCTCGCTCGCGGCTTCGTCTGCTTGAACTAAATAATTATTAATTTGCTAATCTGCATTACTTTCGTTTTCTAATAATAATATTTTTTGAAAAACTATATTTATACCTATATCTATTGAAAAGTAAAGTTCCAGCTAATTCACAAACATATATTTGTAGTTACAATTTTATCGGACAATTTAATTTTAATGGCATAACCTTTTTATTTGGAAATTGATTGAAATAAAACAAACACTAAATGTTAAGGGAAGCTTGCAAAAATACAACTGTGAAAATTGCAATTGAATCGGTTAAGCCGTTTCTGAGATTATCGTGAACAAACGCACAGACAAACAGATAAAATTTTTAAAAATAATTATATTTAGTCCTATTACGTTAATAAATGCCCCCAGTAATAGTTTTTCCCATATATCTTCTATGCACAGACACCGATCCGTTACCATTTTATTATAAGTATAGATTACTAATTCAAATTCGGCCGTCGTGGAGATATGGCGTCTGACTGTAAGCGCGATGGTTATGGATTCGATTCCCACTCGGGAGATTAAATTATTTTCATTTTCGCGTTCTGGTATGGAGACAAAAGTGAGGCGATAACTTCAATTGAATGTATAGTATGAATTAGGTGAAATATGCGAACGGAATGTCTGAACACTAGGATTCCTCTACCTACCCTGCTATATGAGGAACAGAGCGTGAAACAAAAATAAGCTATTATTTGAGATTTCTCAATAATTAAAGATTTCATACATCAGCCCACTATAAAACATTATAGTCATTATTTCAAACATCACCTACACTTTTCCACATTCATTATCCTACGCAAATGCATTCCAATGTTCTAAGAAACAATGTGGTCGGTATAAAATCTTTGCTTGCAAAATAAATACTACCAGATGTAGTTTATTTAATATAGATTTATAATTTTTTGTATTAAATAATTAAATCAATCATTCGGTTTTCCTTAATGATAAAAATATAAATATACTTTGGAACGACTATAATTAGTTTATTATATTAGCTTGTTGTATGTAATGGGGATCTGAGTGTCTTAACGCTACGTCTCGGTTCCCTTTTCCTACTCTGCTGTATGCGGGATACAGTGTGAAGCTGCTAATATATTAGTTGTTAATAAAGACAATTGATTTTGAAATTATTCTTTAAAAATTATTAAACTATACTAATAATGAAACCTAGAAACAAAGTAAAAAAAATTCTTAACTTTAATTACCGAAACAGAAATATTATGCTTTTGTACCCGTACTATACTGAACGTGATTGTTGCATAATTTCTTGGAGCGGCGTTGAGTTCCGCCATTCAACTCGCAGCAACATGGTTAAGGGCGATAGTTGAAAACGGAGAATTTTAACACTCAGTTCACTTTGCTTACACTACTATTAGTAATAAGGTATGACGCAAAATCAATGAATATCAAATCGAACCTACAAATATCTTACGCAACCGCTATCCATTTCACATAAGACCAAAAATTCCATTCCTTTAGGGCGCAAGTTGAAATATATCTCAATTCTCCTTACAATTAAATTGAAAAGAAGATGCTATAAATTTTTCTTTATTACAGCTTTTGAACTTAAAGTTATTTGCGTGTACAATAACGCACTTATGCGGGCCCTACATAGGGGGCGTTATCAATTGATAATCATGACGCGAGAGTAGTATGGCATTCATTTATTGCTAGTAGAGGATATTTTGTATAACGACGTATTTTACTATCATTTTTTGGAAATAAATTGGGAGGGAAGATCTAGTGTTAAGACACTCCGTTTCCCACTTTCCTCCCAAGTTTTGAGATATTGCATGTTGTATGGCGGAACTGAACGCCACGCTTTTTCTTGGCGGATTAGACTGACAGAACTTAGTGTTAGTAACAGGACTTGAACCCGCGTTCCTTGAGGAGTTGCCAAGAGGCGTAGGTTCCAGCTACGATACCTTTAGATGTTACTACATTTTCTAAAAAAAATTTTTATATTAACTAAAAGAAATAATACCGTTTTACCTAAATTAATGGTTACCCTATAGATCCATATCCATCAAACGCCTCATATTGTATGCAATTAAAAGCACACGTGTAGTTCAGTTATCAACTGGGTATAGTTTCACTTATCTTTATTTAACTTAAATGGTAAATGTTAGTTCGTCGCATTTTTTTTTGTAGTAACTAATTTGTTTTACATGGAAATATATTTTTTTTATTGATATATAAGTATTGCTAGTATTTATCGTATATTTTAAAAATGGCATATAGAGGAATTCTATGATTTTTTTTTTCTTTTTTCACTGTCAGTAGCACTCAAAAATTGAAACGTTACGGTAAACTCCTTTCCCACTTTATATTAAGGACATAATGAAAAATCCCCCAATCCCATTTTAAGAAATTCTCTACTAATGCTTTCCGTTACTCCCTAACCTACATATTCTCTTTCCAAACTTTAAATTTCTAAGTCTACTAGTTTTAAGTGAGTGTAAAGGGAAAAAACACACGAATTATTAATTAATTATGTGTCTTTGCATTATATAAATAAATTCAATACAACCGATATTATTATTAATAATGGTATCATTATACAGCAGTTCTAATAATTCGAGAAGTGAACACGATATAGAAGCTTACCAGATTACATCTAACGCAAGTTTGAGCTACAGCCAAACTAAATATTATCATTGATGCTTATAAATAATACTAGCCGCCGCCCGTAACTTTGTTTATGATTGAAAATTGAAAATGTGAAATAGAAATTTCAGTTTTCCCCCCTTACCGTTGAATTTCAAAAAATTCTCCACTACATTTCGTTACTTAACTATATGCCAAATTTATATTTTGTAAGTCTTATATGTAATTTTGTCTGTGCGTTTCAGTCACTCAATTTAAATAATAATTAAATATTATTAATTAGTATGTATAGTATGGTGTGGAAGGGAGCTCTCAGGGATGATTTCTTCAAAATTCCTACGGGAACGGAAAAACGGGATTTTTTTATTTTACGTCTAGCAAAGTACACGCAAGAAGAGTTACAAGCAACGACTAGTATGTAGAATGTATGTACGTACAACGCTTTTAATATCAATTTTATATGCATCAACATATAAAATGTCACGCGACGCGCACGTGAAGGCCTTAGAAAGGATTTGGGAGCTAGATCACTGTGAGATGTGGTATTAAATATCACAAATTGTAGGTCAAAGCCGAATGTTTTAAAACGAAAAAAATATAAAAATCTTGTACGTTCAATATTTAGAAGTATTCTTCCGTCGTTTCCTGGTGTGGTGGCGGAACTAAGCGCTGCATAGTAGAACAATGTACCTATAACTTAGTGTTAGGACATTACGTTCAACACATTTTACCCTATTTTTGAGACATGGCCTGTTGAATAGTAGAACTAATCACATTTCTTAGTATTGTTACCAAATTGAGAAAATGAAAATTATTCATACCCCGAGTAGAATTCGCGACCACAACCATCGACACCATTCGCCATGACGGGCTCGCTTGATTAATTCATTCAAAATATTATAAAAAATTAAAATAAATTCTTCCCAAAGCTTATTTCCAAAAGAAATCCGAATCACTTTCTCCACTATATATAGAATTGATTTTAATTATAACATATTATTTTTAACCGTATCCCCTTCCCATATTAAGAAAGCAGATGTTCGGGACACGCGCCGTGACTCATCATGCGCACGCGCACGAAAGTGCTAAGCTTTTTTTTAGTTAAAGGTGCTACTTGCATCGACAGATGATATTGGTTTTAGATATAATTATAGATAGAATGGTAAAAACTGTTTATTTGGATATTGTTAAATTTTTATTACAATAAAATTATTAATTATTGAGTATATTATTAAAAAATAATATTGTTAATTATTATTTATTTAGCTTCGCGCTGTATCAGAGTGAGGTAATTAAAGCAATTCTTCCCCCCTAGTGGAAATTGAACAACCATCACGCTTAAATTTGTATTTTTTTCAATTATGCTTCATCTGGTGAAAGGTATTGGTTGTATAGATATTTCATAGAGATAGATTGTGATAAAAATGCATCTGTCTTTATTAGTTTTATATAAATTTTAATTAGTCAATACTAATTAAATGCGGCGCACTTGGTTTCTGATTAGACGTAATAGTCCCAGATTCGATTAGAGAAATGAAAAATAGATTAAATTTATATTTGGTGTAGAAACCATAAAAAAATTATAGCATGAAAAAGTCACTAATTTCTATATGAAAGATTAAATAATAAATTCTGTAATTTGTTTTTGCCGTAATATAAGAAATACAAACTAATTTAAATTTAGTTTATATTCACACTTAATATTTACTGTATTTTCTATAATATCAATCGTAACATGTTATTTTATTGTTAAGGATAAATTGAATAAACCTATAAATTTAAATAACTAAATTTTCTCGTAATTAACTATTGTACCTACATATTTTTGAAATGATTTTTTTAGTCCTTATTTATACTTGACCTTTCGTACTGTTTTTTTTAGTTTAGGCAGAGAGACACTCCGTTCCTATTAACACACATCCGTTCCCGACTTTCCGCCGAATTGAAGGCATTGTGTATTAATTGGCCGAATTATATATTTCATTCCATTTCGTCTGTCATGTTTACAGGTTACAGGGGTACAAACTCTTACCGACTGGCCTCCGTACTGTGCCTAATATATTTAGCAAAAGCAATTAATATTATCCAACAACTGCCTAATTAAAGTATTCGTAAAACCGCGAAGGCTATTAAAATAACTCTTTTATCATCTATTTACTTGTACTATCGCGTTTGTATTTTATCGAGATGCAAACTAAAGTGAAGGTCTCGCCCACGTTTAGATACGAGCTGTGTTTCAATGTTTGCACGTATCTTCGTATGTTTTGTAATATGGCTTAATATGATGAAGTGTAGGTTCAATTCCCACACAATGTTTGCCTATAAGCCGACGCGACGATGTAACTGGTTAAAATTAAAGTACCGAGTAGAGTAAGTTTTTTTTTCTATGTAAGAAAACGTAATGTAAATTGTAAGTATTTGGAAACGAAGTTCAGGTAGGATGCCGCTTTGTTATATTTTTCTTAGTGCTATATTCCTCATTTAAGTGGGTAGGCAGAGGGAACCTAGTGTTAAGACACAAGTTCCCCACGCACCGCTTAGTTTTCAAGAGATTGCGTGTTGAGTGGCGGGACTCAATTTTTCTTATTATCTCCTCCTTCCATCATATAGGAATCGAACGTGAAGTGAATACGAATCTCGTATGATTTTTATTAAAAAAATATTTTGGATAACCCATAAGTCACTGAAAGTTATAGTTAGTCCCTGCCCTATCACATATTTGTTCTGGTTATAATAACCAAATCTTAAAAAAGACAAAAAGTATGTATTACGTCCCTTATAGCATTATTATGTGAAAGTAAAATTATAGAGTACTTTTTTCAGTAAACTGAAAGCCCGCAGCCATTTTCTACGTTGACGATTTATATTTCTCTTAAAAGAGAAAATCTCCCAAGTTTCTTGTGAAGAATAATGAAGTATTCATTTGCACTTTATTTCAAAATGGTCGGTGATATGTTTTTCCTTTTTTTTTTCTTTTCATATACTTTTTCGTTTTTTTATTACAAGTAGGCCAAACGCGTCTTTACGTAAAATTATTGTTATATTATAGAAAAAATATTTTTTTGGTATAAATTGTAGCTTATGTGGTATTCTAGTGTATAAGCTATATTACTGTAAGTAGTTTTAATGTCAAAGTGGAACATCCTTACAAACTTCTTTTTTGAGCGGTGGAATTAATATCCCATTTTATCAGAGCGACGAGATTAAAATACATGCAAATTTAATCATTCTACCTAGTGGGAATCGAAGTTACAACTGTCGCCTTTAGAGGCTTTTCTAATATACCATGATGACCTTAACAAGTGAACCTTAAAATCAATACGGATATAGTAAATAGATTAAAAAACACTAACGTTTTATTTGAAATAACAATATAAATTTGTACTTATTTAACATTCAGACTGCGAAATTTACGTGTCACGCATTTTATATAGAATATACCTCAATACGATGAGATTCGTAGTTTAAATACTTTAATGTTCGTAAAGCCCGGTTTCCACCGCGATAGAGATATGAGCGGATAATGCTTAGGCGAAACGGATTCCTTTTAAGTAAAATAAGTTTACCTATTTCTGTTCGCTCAGTCATTTCTACCCGACTATTAATTGGTGAAAATATAAGTAAGTGTAACTTTATAGTATTGAAAACTATTATTTTTTCATATTCACGCTTTTTCTCGTTTTACAGGATAAACCTCTTTCTATCCCTCTGGAATTTAATGTTAAGATACTCCGTTCCCCACTTCACGCAAAATTTTCGAGACATTGCGTATTAAGTGGAGCAAGTCAACATAGTGGTTTGAATAGAGATGGATTAAAGTATTTGGAATATAATCACTCCCAAGTGGGGATCGAACCCACAACCATCTCACTTACAGTCATACTTTGTACCACTGCCCCACTCCTTCATTCTCTTACTCATTTATTTGCCAAATTGCGTTAATGAGTAAAATAATAAAACTGAAGGTCTTTCTGACATATTTGGAATGTACTGATTTTGGGTTATTCGTGCTCGGGGAAAACGTATTTTTATATTCTGTATTGAGATATAATTGATTAGATAAACCCAAAATACGAACTCTGATAAAATAAAGCGGTTAAGTTCCACCACACAATCTCGAATTCGAGGGGAAAGTGAAGACCGGAGTGTTTTGACACTAAGCGCTGTTACTGCACAATAATCACATTATATTAATAAATTATTTAAACACATCAAAAAAACGTTTATACTTTGTGTAAGTTGAAACAAAATTCTGATATTTCATTATATAATTGTGACATTAGCACGATACGAGTATCTTGACTACATATTTTTTTAATTATTTGTATAAAGATTAAGCAAATATGTTGTTTAATTAATTTTATAGACACATATGTTTAGTTTATACCTCATCGATTATGTTTATTACTGAGATAACACAACAACTTAAAGAATAAAATAAGCAATAAAAATCCAGTTTTATATTATATTTTTTTTACAATATTTTTTTTAACAAAATTTTATTGCAATATGAAAAATTCGAAATTTTATTGTATTACTGATCGATGATTGGTGAGCTTGAATTACATCCTAAGTGAACATAGAACTTGGTACCCATATACATAGATATCCGAGTGTTTGATGGAGCCAAAACGAAGATATTGAATATATTGACTAGTTGGCTCTCGTTTCACATTTACTTTTATTATCTTATTATATAAAATTTAATCTACGCATCATAAATTATCTTTTGATAGAAAAACTGCAATGATTTTAACACAACACTTAAAAACAAGCCAAATGGGCACAAATAATGAACCATAATAAAAACGACATATATATATATGTAAAATAGAAGAAAAAATCATACAAAACTAAAAACAAATTAATACAATACTGTACAACGTCACTGTACCACCCACTAGCAGGCAAGGCAAGGCGCCTGTTAGACGCATCCAGCAATTGCTATATCTAGGTCGACGCCCACAGTGTGTGCCGACCAGTGCTGGCTGACCCCCCAGACCTCCCCCCCCCGAACACGACCATGTAACAAGTAGTGGGGGAACTGGGGTTCTAGTTAAACTGGTGTATACGACCTCGATGGTCTTCTTTATTCTATACAAGATCGAATTTGGATAATAATGTTGGTTATTTTGATTAAGTTTGGAAATTAAGTGGTAAGCTGAGAACGGAGTGTTTTAGCACTAGGGAACCCACCCTGCTGTATAGATATAATATATGGGTGCTGATGGAGAGCTCTAGTTACACTGGCACGCATGACCTCGATGCTCTCTTCATTAAATGTAAGATTTGCTGACTTTTAAGAAGCTAAGGCCGGGATTGTAGTAAGTCATCAAAATAAGTGATGTTTTTCAGCTATTATGTTAGGAAAACGGGCATAAAATAAAAACGTAGTGTCTCATCACTGGATTCTCTTTTTTTACACTGTTCTTGGTTGGATATGCGTAAAAAGTATGTACCTACTATAGCAAATTTAGGCGACTAGGAATTGACAAAGAAGCATAAGGCACGGCAAGTAAGCCGGAAGTCATAAATTCGAGGTTGCGTAATGAATTTTTTAACTGTTCTTGGTGATATTCTAGATATATAGAAAAAGGATGTTAAGTTTAGACGTTAATTTGATAGAGAGGGCTTACATTAAATACGAAATATTTCAATTTTCATTAGTGATTTTATGTTTTTTTATTAAAACTAGAAAGGGATGTAAAAATGCAATTTTTAGTTATATCTTATTATTTTATTTTTAAATATAGAGTCAGACTCTACCACCATAATTAACTCTTTTATGTACTTTTAAGGATCTATAAATTTTAAAAAATAACGCAAATAATTGGAAATTAAAATGAGTTATCTATCAATAAACAATTCATAATGTTTTAAATGAAAAATCTTATAATTGCAAGAAGACTACTGTGCAATACAGATTTAAAAAAAAAGTGTAAGCTATGGACAAATATAGACACATTTATAATTTCAAATATCCTTCATATATCAACGAGAACTAATTTAAATAGTTTTAAGGACCAAAACACTTTTCTTTTTGTCTGTACGTATGAAACGTACTTTAATAATAGCTGTGTCAATATAGAGCTATATAGGGGCCGTCAAATATTAATTACTAGAGACTACGTAGAGCCCCTAAATTTTAAGTACAAGTATGAATTATTTAATATTTTACTACTAAATTACACAAAATATCTACTTTTGTTATAAATTTATAAAAGAAAGCATAAAAGACAAAACAAAAGTAAATTTAAAATTAGGAAATTAGAAAAGATGGCTTTTTTCAATTATAATTCTAATATACTACAATAACATTAAACACTTTTTTTACGCAAGAATAATTAATAAATAAATTTACTTTAATTTTCATCCGATTTTTTACGTATTATTTAATTTTCATATATTCTCTTTTGTTCTCCTATAAACGTTTTATATGTTATTCCATTTTTTTAAAAAACATACGCCAAGTACGGACTAAGGTTTTAATTTGAAAATCATCAATGAAAATATGACATTTTTTTTAAATTACACACCGCTAATTCATATTTTTTTCACCAATAAGAAAATATTAAACACCAATTGCTCACAACTATTGTCTTAACAAAGTACAAAAAAATATATTGAAATATTATCTCAATACGAGAAAAAAAACAATAAAATAAGCACACACAGACACATAACACAGAAAAAATAAACTGAACAACAAAAAACCGCAAAAGACAATGCATAATAAAAATATACAAAACTAAAACCATAAAACTCTACAATCCCAACCTTTAAAAACTCTGCACAAATTTAAAAAAAAAAACAAAAAAGACCACAGATTAAATACTTACTCTAAAACAGTATCTCCATTCGTTTACACTTAACATAAAATACACTATATTTTAAATATAATTGCGTAATTTCATAACTGTAGAGACGCGGCCGTACGGCGGGCTCTATGCACGCTACTGATCTAATTCCAAATGTATGCTTCAAGTGACGTAATACCGCCATCTTGCCCCTCCCCGCCCCACCTACAGAGTAAAATGCACTTATTAATTTCAGTAAAGTATTTAAATAAGCTTTTAATTTTTTCATAGATGGCTACGCGCTACGCACTTTTATATATATGTAATATAACTCTGTAAGTCGCTGTGACAGAGAAGAAATTCAATTTGTCTTCTATCTTTTGTTTTATTCTTTTATCATTTTAACAGTTTAATACTTCACTAATTCATCACATAATAGAGTCGAGCGAGTCTAGTGTCAAGATACTCCTTTTTCCACCCAAATTCGAAACATTGCGTGCTTGGTGGTGGAACTTTTTTTTTATTTGTTAAAATATGATTTAATGTTTATAAAATTTTAATTTTGATCATTATCACTGCTACAGCTTTTATTTTACATATTTATACTTATTTCCTCTTACATATTTATATAATAAGTAATATAATACAGTAAGGAATATATTTTGTAATATTTTTTTATATACGTATCCAATAGAAAAAAAAACAAATCCTTACAAGTTCTCCTCCAATACAATAAAATAATACTTATTTAATATAATAATAATATTACTTATTCCACTTTCACTTTATGATTTCACTACAGGCCTTACAGTATGCCTTTGATATTTATATATTAATTAATTAATTTTCATAACTTGCCGCTGTACTGCATATATAACAGGGTAGGCATAAGGCCTAAGTAACTAGTGTTAGGACACCCCTTTGCCCAGGACACTTCCGTTACACACCATCTGTCTATCTTGACACATTGATCTTCTCTATTATTATACTAAGACATTAGTCTCAACTAGGTTTAGGTTCTAAAAAATCTTACCATTTCCTTAGATTGCAGAACGGCCTTCTTATCTCTAAAAATAATTGTAAATTTAAAAATTAGATTTCCTTTATTATTTTAACTCTATCTACTCTCTACAGATGGAGTCAAAATTACATGTGAAGATAAAGAAAACATTTTCTTATTTTACATTTTTTTGTCATGTCAATAATTATATGAAGGGCAAGTATCTTTTAAACTTCTGACCCAATTTCCAGCTTTGCTAAGAATTTTCCACCCAAATATTATTTCAAGTTAAGCGGACAAAAGAATATTTTAATAAGAGCTTTCCCTAAAAAGCTTTCGAAATTTATATAACGAATATCGTAGAGTTATTCTTGAGAGACATTGTATCGTGGTTAGAAAATTTTTATTTATTCACAATGGTTGTAGGTTCAATTTTTACTCACTTTATTGCGTAATTAATGGTAATTTTCATGTTTAACAACATCAGCAATTTCCTGATCTGATAAAACGAAAAGAAAAATTTACTTGTTAAATTTAAGATAATAGACGTTTTTCAAGTTCTTTTTAATAAGATAATGATGAAGATAACAAATCTTGTCAACGTTTTGTCATACATCATGTGGAAAATGGAGAGCGGAGTGTTTTGACACTACATCCCTCTATCTACCAATAGGAAATGTGAAATATGTACTTCTATTATAATAAACAATATCAAAAACATTAAACCAACGCCAATAAACAAGGAAGGCGAAAACGTCAATATTTTCTGAAGCTCTTTATTAAAGCTTTACATGAAAATTGTCAAAAATTAATAGAATGTCCCATTTTAATTAACTTTGGTAAACTGAGAGCGTAGTTTGACATTTATTAAAATTATTCATTTCGGCCCATTGCGTGTATTCAATTCAATTTTTGTTCGTACGGTACCACTGCCTACCTATATGCGGGATA
>JAEBDU010000110.1:453473-481986 GCA_016802625.1 Heliconius numata | reverse complement strand
AGAGTCCAAATCAAGAAATATACAATTTTTATTCTAAATTACAAAAACTTTTATCAAAGCTCAAATTGACACATCGATCGAGGACACTTGCTATGTGTTGCTTGTCAATTTATTCTATGTTGATTGAGGATTGTCAAACAATCTTGACTGATTGACTTTAAGTGTACCTACACTACTACATTTCTATTTTGAAGTATAAACAATTGTTAAAGACCAAAAAAACATGAAAACTAAAAGGAAAATAAAGAACAATAGGATTTTATAAATTTTTACAGTCGGAACCTATTTAAATTTTAAACGATTCCTTGGCAAGATTTAATTGGTGGAAAAGATAACAGGAGAAGAAGTGTGTACGAAGTGTCGTAACATTAGGTTCCCTCTGTCCACCTTCTCATATGTGGGAAACAACGGAAAGCCAAAAAAATATAAAATGTTGGTATGAAGACACCTTAGAGTGATCATTTATCACGATCCTGTCGAAGCCTCCCTCCACCTAATCAGTGTATAACGAGTTTAATTGACATTTATATCATATTACATTACGCTGGTGGCAACTTCACTCATAATGGAGACGAAAAGTCTTTTATAGTAAAATGAATTATAATAAATGAAACTATTATATACCTTTTTTTTATGTAAATGGAACTTATGCCTATTTAAATTATTATAAAGGCCTTCGTCGTGGAATAGGAAAGCATCTGACTTAAAGCGCGGCAGTTGTGGGATCTAATCCCAATACACTATCTCTGGTAAATGAAGTTCCGCCAGTCAATATTAATAATTGTAAGTAACTAAGTACTTTCTCAAAAAAAATTGTAGAAAAAAAATTGTCTTAATACAAGATAGGGAACCTTTGAAAACCTGCCTGCTATACGGAAAAAGCGGAAAAATCGATTTATCGATTAGATTAGATGATAAAACACTTATTAAGAGATGACTGTATCAGGTACATAATAAGGTAAGTAGAGGGAACCTGAGTGTTAAGACTAAGAAGAGTGTTATTTCTAGTAAGACACCACGGTTGCCATTTTCTTATGAATCCAAAATCAGAATTTTTACCACAAAAAACATAACATATCCTACTATTAACAAGTTCTAGGAAAAAATATTCTCCATAACGAAGTATAAATTTGATGTTCAACGTCAGTAGCTTTATGGGGTCATAATAGCGAAAATAATTAAAAGCAAGCGATCGCCATGGGTTGGTCAGGGCGCGGCCTAATGTTTGCGAGACGTGTACACAATGTGCAACTCTAATAACTTGAATATTATATGTATAATATAATTACTATGATATATTTTATTATTTCAATGATATTTTAATATAGTATCGTTGTTTCTGGAAAATGATTGAAATATTTTTCTTTCATTTTACATATAGCAGGGTAGATAAGACCTTCTGTTAAGATACCCCATTCCCTACTTTTCACCTATTTTTCGACACATTGCGTGGAGAGTGGGAAACTCAACGCCAGGCTTGTCTTTTTACCAAAGCGAGAAAATTAACATTTCATTTTCATAATAAATAGTAAAGAGAAGCACGGCTAAGCATTATTAGTTATAGTTTTCAATTTAAAACACTTACTAACAAAATAGTGGTTTTGTAATGCAAAACATATAAAAATAGAATACTAACATACTTAAAATTTACACCATATAAATTAAATTCAGAACTTACTAATACAGAACTAAAAAAATATATATTATCATACAAAATAAGTATAAACGTCCCCTTACACAGAAGGGAGCGGCGGGAAGTAGGCGCGCTGAGCACTCACAGACAGACAGTAACCGATGAAGCGAACAAACCAACAAGGCCAGATAGCTATGACATGAAAGAATCACTGTTCTGCAATACCTTGTGCCTTTGCAAATATTACATTATAGAAATTTATACGGTGATAGTGGGTTCAAATATTAAATAAAAAAATATTATGAAAAAGCAACCAATAGATTATGAAATTGAATACTGACTGCTCTTTATCTAACAGTGCTAGAAAATAGAAATATTTTATTTTTAACCCGCTTCACCGATCTATGTATATAGGTTTTAATCTTTTTTTAGGCAGAGGGAACCTGTGATTCGTTCCCAAGACACTTTCGCTTATCACTTTCCGAGGTATTGAGTGTTGAGTCGCGCAACTAAACGCCACGCTTTGCCTCGTTACCAGATCGAGACAAATATTACATATTTCATTCCTCTGACCACAAAGTCACAAGAGTACCTAAGCTAAGCTAGTACTAACACATTCATCTTACATAAGCACGTAGTGTATAAATCACAATTTAAAAACCAAATTCATACTTTGCTATTCAAACGCTTGTACAAAGTAATCTGCATCTCCCTAACAAACGCAAGTGTTCAGCAATGCATGGTCTCCTGTACTCCATGCATTTTATATTAGAAACGTATTAAATGTACTGAAAGACGTTCAAGTGTGTATAAAAATGTATATATAATATGTAATATTTGATATGTGTGAAGTCTGTCTAGCTGCGACCGTTATGGATTCGATTCCTACTCTGCTAAAAAAAATTCGCGGCGTAGAGTTCTGTCACTCAATACGGAGGACTCAAAATTTGGGCGGAATGTGGAGCTAGATGAAGCTAAAAATATATACATATATACTAGTACTATAGTAGTTTTAACTATAAAGTTTTGTATGGGAATTTAAAAAGTTAAAAAACCTTTCTTTCTCATTTTTAGGGTTCCGTATCTCAAAAGGAAAAACGGAACCCTTATAAAATCACTGTGTTGTCTGTCTGTTAAGACCATTAATATAGAGGTTTCGTAGAGGTATCAAGCTGAAATTAATATCAAATATCAACCAAGTACCAAGTATTAATTATTAATAACAATAATTTTGTTATAAATACTAAGGTATATCATTCCATTAATAACATTATGTAGATGTGAAGTGAGAGCCAAGTTAAATGCTCAGTAATGCGTCGTTCTCAATTTCACCGACAAAAGAATGTAAAATCTACATATGGGAGTCAAGAACTGTGTTTACTCAGGATAAAATTTAAGCTCTTAATTTGTCTTTGCAATTTTTTACCACCAGGCACCAAACCAAATATCAACCTAATAGTCCAGTACAAGTTAAAAGTACACTTACTTGCGAATATAATAAAGAAAATTGAAACTTGAACTTGACTCCTATATAGATCTAACATTTTTTTGTCGGCGAAGTCGAGACCGACTTATTACATAACATTTAACTTGGCTTCCATTTCACATTTATATTTTTGATGAATAGCTTTTATATTTAGCACTATACGTGTTATACCAGTTTGGTTCCAATCAGGACGCTATAGAAACGTTGAACATCCATTAAAAAACGATTTTCTAAACCAGGATATTCTTTATGAGCGAGTTTTTAGCAACTTCTGGATATTACTTATGATAAGAAATTCTATTAACCCAGTTTAACAAAGACGGGAGTTGTATAGGATTTGAATGCGCTACACCTGTATATTATAAAACTGAACCATAATATCAATAACACTGTTTGTGACTGTAAAAGCGACAGTTCTGGGTTCAATTCTCACTCAGAGAAGGATTTCATATTTTCATTTTCCCGCTCTGTTAATAAAGCAAAGTAAGGCATTGAGTTCCTCTACTCAATATGCAATGTCTCAAAACTTCGATGGAAAATGGAGAACATAATGTGTTAAAAAGCCATAGTTAATTTATTTTTTTTATTTTTTTTTACTTTTATAGGTAGATAGTTTCATTAATTTGTTTCATAACTTTTTGTAATTTATTTCGACTATAACTTGATGTATCAATAAACTAATTTTGCATAAATTAAAATTATTTAATATTAGAAGAAATAATGATTTCTTAACTTAAAAAAAATATATATTTTTTATACAAGTATGTCAACACACTATTACTAAGTAAATAAATATAGGGGACGAGCTACAAGTTACTATCTATATACAATCAGATAAATTACACAATAACTTTAACAAACCATAAAACCCGCCCTTGCTGGATTTAATTAATTCTACCCTTGACAAATATTAAACTTACTCTCCCCTTACAAAACAAACAGACAAAAAGCAACCTTATGCATTCTACACATTAAGTACAAATTCTTATTAAATATTTTAGAATGCCCTTTTCTAGTACTCTAAGTTTCATCATTAAAATTGGAATCTTAATTCCATGGAAATAAGTTCAAAATCGTATAACTATGTCAATAGTCGTATAAAACAATTGTAATGTGTGATTGTTCATTGCTCACTTGGTATGACACGGTAATAATATGTCATTTTGACGTTTTTTTCCCTATTAGAATGGATGTCAAGTAGATAATGACATGGTCATCTTTTTTTTTATTTTATTTTTATTTCGATATATCTGTCGGCGTTTGACGGGTTGAGCAGGAGAAACGAAAAGAGTTAATGCACTAGAGTCAAGTGTGAGTTTTTTTAAAATTACGGAACGCTAAAAAATATAAGAAGTCACTAATATTGATATAATCAATAAATATACGAGTATTTGATGAATAAAGTCCAATACACGGTCATCTGTTTTCTACAAGCAATGTTCTGAAAATTACCCGCAATTTCTAAAGTCTACAATTTCAAGGACACATTCTACTGGCTCATACATATATAAATGAGATTATAATTCAAAACTTCGACATAAGCTCCTTTGTACTCGAAAAGCTCAACGCGCTTAATTAAATTCTATTATTACACCAAACAAATTAGAAACTACCCCCAAATGTAAATTTATATCTGACAAAAATATGCCGCAAAACACCATCCATCATTCACGCGTTGACATAAAAAGTTACAGTCATTAGCGGTTATTAAAATACTTGAAGATATGGCGACTTAGGGAAAATGTTCAACTAAATTGTACTAATTAATATACGACGGTTGTAGGTTCGATACTATTTGGTGGAAATGTTAACATTTAATAGGTTTTTTAGTGAGGACACTTTAGTGTTAAGACACTCGGTTTCCCACTTCCGCCTGTTCGAGGCATTGTGTATTGTGTACTTGAGGAAATAAAATATTTGATATTTTCATTTCTTCGTTCTGGTGTCGAGCCAAAGACCGGCATTGAGTTCCAACATTCAAAACGCAATGCCTCCAGATTTCTGCGGAAAGTGGGGAAAGAGTGTCTTAACACTAAGTACCCTCTGCCTACCCTGCTAAGTGCTTACGGGATACAGCGTGAAGTTATATCTAATATAGAAAAAATATATAAGTACCTATTAATTATTATTTATTAATGGGTAAACTGGAATACAAGCTTAACTTATTAAATTTATTACTTAGGCGTGCCACTGGAGCGCAATTAACTTCGCTAAATACACCAAATATGGAGATGACACGACCAAAACAGTTAGTTAGATCTCAAGATAACACTTAAGATTAAATGAATAGTTAAAAATAGTACATCTTATTAATTAAACCTAATAAAAGTTTTACTTTTGATTATATTCGATAATTGTAGGTTCGATGCTCACTCGAAAGAATTTTCATATTTATAAACAATCCTATTTGATTTCTACATCGGTATCGGCAACCAATACTTTTTTTATTGGTGAAAAGGGAGAATGAAATATTTACACTCCAGTTTTTGATAGAGAAAGTGAAGAAATCTATCAAAATAAAAAAAAATGTGTGAAAAAAATGTTTCCTTCTTCTCCATAAGAATTCCAAAAATCCTGTCTACGTGTTCCCCACACTCCTTAACCAACAAACATGCCAAAATTCTACTTTCGGAGTCTAGTATATTAGTCTGTATATCTGTACGTCACGTCAGTCAGTAACGGAAGAGTTTTATATATATATATTTATAACGATATTTCCAGTTAACTTTGACATATCTTTCACCACTTTTGATTGGTAGAGTCGAGGCTCTAAAGACTGTACCTGAAAGACGCCTGTCAGCTGTCATCTTATCGCCACTGATTTGTTAGTTGACATGTAAACATATGGGCACCGGTGAAGAATTTGTTTAGCTAATTGGAATATATGTTAAGTGTTGATATAAAAGCATGGATTTACCATAAACATAGTGTTATTTTTTTATTTTAGAATTGTTATTTGTCACATCCGACCCTTATGGGCTATAAGAGAAAACTCGGTGATATATATTTAATACTAGCTTTCACTAGTGGCTTTTGATTTTCCCATAAGATATATTTTACATATTTGTATCTGTGAAAATTACGATATGTTATACATCTATTACCATAAACTTAGATGTTTCTAAAATTCAAAATAAAATTTGCTTGTTATGAGAAATACAAAAACAGTGGGAAAAATAAGGAATATTGAAAATATTTAAACAATTAAAAATATTTAGAAATATATTTAGACTTTAGAAGTTATTATAATTAGGACAAAATGCTGACATATTACAATTTAAATATATATGACATAAAGATACATATTTTTTATTTAAATTATTTATTGAAAGTAAAAATTAAATCGAAACTATTATAAAATGATTTATAAACATGAATCCAGTTTAAAAGTTACTAGCACACTTCTTGTATCCGGCTCGAAGGACCATTAAATATAGTTCAAGTTCTAAAGACTAACAAGCGCTGTTATAAGTTTGGCGCATCCGCTATTAAGTGCAGTTTTAAATGTATTTTTATGAAATATTGTATTTTATTTTATTATACTAGTTCTTAAACTTAATAAATTATATACCTTGAACGAACTAACGTCGCACATTATAAAATATGAAAGCTTTTAAAAATTACATTATCAAATACTAGTATCGTTTTTGAATATAGTTTTTGAATAATCTATTGAGGCCGTCGTGGTGCAGAGACCGGGCTTCTGAATTCTACTTGGAGGAATGATTTTTTTTTTTTCGCTTTGATAAGAAGACAAAGCGTGGACCTCCACCTCTTAACACGGAATGTTTCGAAAATTTCTTTATAATAGGTTCGTAAATATGTTAATCAATTACTATATATATTAGTGCACGGCGGAGAGCGGAGTGACCAAAAATTGGGTTCTCCATGCCTACCTTGTTATACAGTTAAAGCGAGAACTGAAAAAATCCATCCATATATCCATACACATATATTAGGAACACGATGATCACTCTACTTGTTGTACTCACGTCGCGTCGCCACAGAAAGCTGAAATTAATTAAAGCAAGAACACGCCTAGCAATTTATTATTCTACAACAAAATCATTAATAACCCGAAATGAAACATTGTCGTTAATTACAAGCAAACATCAACAATGACATGACAAATCAAAATTTGGATTATATTTTTAGTAGTGTTTGTAGAATTGGCTCTCCTTTGTCTTTGGAATAATTCAATTAGTTTCTCTAATCGATTGTTTCACGAACGGGCGAATTGTATGGTGACCAAAATAAATGAAAACGTAACAAAAGAGGATTCCGTAACTCAAAAGGAAAAAAAACGGAACCCTTATAGAATCACTTTGTTGTCGGTCTGTCCACTTTTTATATGAAGATCGCGTAGAAATTTCAATTTGAAATTAATATCTATATTAGTATACCCTCCTTTTAGCATAAAAAAATTCAAGCTCTTATGGCTCTGAGTTTCATTACCCAGCACCTAATATTTTTAAACAGATTTTAAATAGAGGATGGGATGATTTCACTACAGACTTTTGTTGTTCGTTACACTTAAAATCAGTTGCCAGGTAAAATATTAATTTACAGATTGCACCAACAGGAACTTGAACTAGTAACCTACAAAACCCACATAGTAAATATTCCACATACCTCCCTTTGTTACATATAAAAGTAAAAATGTTACCTTACATTGTAAAAGTTACGACAATTTTATACGTTTGAGGAAGGCGGTGCCTACTAATTTGAATCCATTAATCACTGTAGACTTAGCGCACGGTATAATTTAAGAGCTTAAACATATTTGCTGATGTCAAGAATATTGCACCTATATTTTAGTTTCTTTTGTCTTGACCTACAATATACCTGACTGTTAGGTAGGTAGGTAGATATTTATACCTCGCTACGTATCAGGTATATTTTTTAAATTATTTTTCTTCTTTTAGTGCCTCTATATATTATTTTTCTTTTTACTAGTAACTCCTCAAATAGTGAAGGTTGACAGTCAACTTCCCATATTTAGTCCTATCCTTAGCTAGATGAAGTATATCTAGGGTGGCTTTGATGTTCCTAAGCTATAAATTCTACTATCGCCGGTATTCCTTTTACCAGAAATGAAAAGGCATTTTGTGCAAAATGCATTTTCATTTTTTTCACTTTGACTTCATTATGGCACTTTTCTAACAAATTCAGGGGAACGTGTTAATATTAAATATGAGAACTCTTATCTATTGCATATTTTAATTTATTAGAATATATCTTCTTTGTATATTTAATATTTTATTATCACGTTTAACTTTAAATCGCTTCCCCTAATGTTTTTTTTTTCAGTGTCAAGACACTCTGTTCTCGTTAACCGTCAGAAAACGAAGATGGAATATAAAAAAATAGAAGGAAATCCCCGAAATATCCCCGATAGTAAATAAAACGAGAACACTCTACACGGTCAGTAGTAATCAAGACGCCAGGCGAGCTAAGTTCCAAACTTTTCGTGATTTGATCGCGTGCTTAATGACGTGACAGACGTTACGTTAGTCTATTGTTCTCGAAATTAATACACCCTCTATCCCTTGCAATAACGACAGAAGGACAACAGATACATTTTGTTAATTATTTTGTATTGTTTCGTTTTAGTTGGGAACTTAAATTAAAATATTGGCGTCTTTGTAAGGCAAGGGAGAAAATATGTGTGGCTTTGACTCATGAAAAATCCTGATTTCGTAAAGCGCAGCGTTGAGTTCCACCACCCAACACACAATGTATCGACGTATAGCTTCTCATCTTATTTTGATATATGTGGGGCAAATGTGAAACTAACAAAAGACTCCTTCCAAGATTTCATTTTATTTGTATTTTGTAATAACTACTACTTAAACTAGGCTTATAACTAAATATATAACTAGACCTTGCACCTAGACTTATAACTAGACCTTCAGGTATTTTCAGGAATTCCTAAAAGTATCAGAATAATTAGACGGCTTTAAGTCAGATGTTGAAAATAACAGAAATATAGTAATTTTTAATATTTTTTTCACATTAAACTCTTTACTTTCATTTAAAAGTTTTGATTTCTTACACCGTTTCAGACCTATGTCACTCTCGCTTGAGTAGTTGGGTGTTCGTTGCTCTGTCATGCTGAAAGAACGAACAGATTCGATTCTTTATCATTCAGGTAGTTTAGTTTAGTTGACTTTACTTTATAGATATTTTTTATCACTTAACACAAGGAAAATTCCGCGGAAATTTCCTACTTTATTTCTGATCTTTCGAAATTAAAATCTGAAGACATCGTGTGTTGAATGGCGAAATTCAACGCCTGGCGTTCCCTTACCTTGTTACCAGAGCGAGAAAATAAAAATATTAAGTAATTTATTTCCCCGATCGAGAATCAAACCCGAGACCGCGTGCACATTCGTGCCCCTGCGCAATGACGGCTTCAATAGTAATAATAAAAAGACGGCCTCAATAATCTAGGATAGAATAATAAGATTTGCCTTGTTTCATTTGCATTTCATATAGTTCAACTGACAAATCTAAAATCACTTTTTAACTAAAACTAGTGACGTACGCAAAACAAACAATCAATACATTGTACAGATACAAAATAACACACATTATTTTAAAGCTGGAAAGTTTTCTAAGTGCACAACACTATCCATCTCCGCAACTGTCTTTCAACTTCCTTTGTAAGGCGACGCCTCGGCGTACAGACGCCCCTATCTGTACTAGTTTGAAGAACAAAAAGTCTTTTCAGAATAATTTAATATATTATATAGAAAAGGGATATTTCACATTATTATATTTTTTTGAGTCCGTCGTGGGGAGGGAACAAGATTGCGACAATAAACGGGATGGTTGTGGGTTCAATTCCCACTCGGAGGAAGAAAATATTTGATATTTTCACGAAGCAAAGTATTTACGAGCAGTAAATTGAAAATAATTAAAATATAATAATTAAACCTTAAGAATGGAGAACTCACCACCACTGCTTTAAAATTCAGACGCTGTTCCTCTACTAGACCTGAAAATAAAAAGAAAAATCAAAACAACCCTTAAAACTAAAAAAAGGTAACAAACTTATACAGTAGAAAACAACATAACCCCCATAAATAGTCGTACATCATGATATGCTATCTATTCCATGGTGCGTCTCCCATTGGCGCGACGCCAGGCACACTCAGTAAAAATCTTATTTAACTTCCCCAACCTCCTGATATCACTATAAATATTGAATATTTTTTCCCTGAAACATAAAATTAATCATAGTTTATTGAGTTACATAAAGTCAATCGTATTATGGGCAGTTAGGATTTGGACCGGTGCCATCTTGGCGTTAAATGTCGGTGTAGGAACCAAATGGGTGTAAGTTCGATTCTCGCTTTAAGGAATTATTATAATAAGATTATTTATGTTAATTCCCGTTGTTAAAATAAGCTACGGCGGTGAGTTTTATTTGACGAAGATTCGAATCTAGTGCCTTGTACCTCTGCAAAAGACTACACATGTCATGTTTTTTCAAGAAAATAATTTTACTTGAAAAACACTTCGTCGTTATTTAGCTGTGTTTAATGCGAGCCTTCAAAGCATTTAATGACCTAATGATATATGAATACTAAAAAAATATGCGGTATTACTATGAATGCGACGTAAACGAGCGTAATTATTAAAAACGGAAACTAACATACATAAATATACGACCTTTCTTTACATATTTTATAAGAATGATAAAATTGCGAATATAGGAATAAACATAAAAAAAAATTAACTAGCTTTGAACAATATCTCTTCTGCAGAGGGAACCTGGCGTTAAGATACCCCGTTTCCTGTTTTCCTAGCAATTTTTGAGACATTGCTGTTTACCTTGTACCAGAGCGAATAAACAAAAATAATTCATTCTCCCGAGTGGGAATCGAACCTCAAGTCCGATCTCAAGTCCAATATAAAGTCTCAAAAATGGATTGAATGTAGACACCATTACGCAATATTCGAGATCCTTGTTGGAAATAACACAAAATAAAAAAATAAAGAGAACCCACTTGTAAACCTCGTCAGACAACAGTCCTTTTTAAATCGAACGTTAAAAAGAAAGCATGATAATTACTGAGGTCACCTCAAGTGACACTTGACCTCAGTGAGTAAAAATTCGAGATCGATTGTTAAAAAGCTTTCTTACATTTATTTCTTTTTGAGGAATTATATTTCTATAAGTGTGTATTTATTATGTAATAGATTTATTTATTTTTTATTTTCTTAGCATCACGCTGTATCCCGCACACAGCAGTGTAGGCAGAGTGAAACTTATGTTCCCTATTTTACGCCGAATTCTGGAGTGTTGAATCTTCATTGTGTGTTGAGTGGCGGAACTCAACAACGCGCTTTGTCTCGAGACCAGGATGAAATGATAAGCTCACCTTTTTGATACGTATCAATTTTTTTTATATCCAGTGACAAAATACTCCTTTCCTTTTCAAGATACCAAATGGTAGACGGAATAAAAAAAATACCTCATCATAAATTCATACGGCAAATGAAATCTATCTTAAATCTAACGACCAGTTAAATTTTGACTACAGTTTAACTTGACCTAGTAATCCAAATTTAATAAGATAAGAATGACAGGTGACATAAGTAATTCACAAAGACAGCGACTGCTGAATCATGTATATGTATAATTCGAGGTAATCTACATTACAATGCTATGAGTAATGCCTTTATGAATGATTTAATTATTATATTAATTATTATAATATGAGAATAATTAACAGGACGTTTTTTCAATCAGGGTGTCGCAGTTTCACGCAAAAAGCGAATGAGGAGTTTCTCCAAAGACAAAGGAGTTAAAAAAAATCTTAGAACAAGGCCAAATTTGAACCTGTGTCCCTTTGAGTCCACGTCACTACTTATTAATATACATACAGAAAAAACTTCAATGTATAATCCAAAGAAACATGTAATACATTCCTATTTAGATAATAATAACCTTTTTTCATAGTGTCATATCTTACGTCCCTTGGGATGGTCCATAATAGAACTACTTTCAGTCCGTATTATGAAAACTCTTTTTAGAAAGACTCATTTTTCTTCAAGAGCAACTTTTTAACCCATGCCCTTTTGTGAATTTATGTAAATATTACAAGAAATGCTACAAAAAAACTAAATCAGGATTACTTATTTGTTCCTGATAATTGAAACAGTCAATGTATTATGTAAAATAAATTATTTAGAAAGGAAATGAAAATTAAATATTTCATTTTTTTGAATGGGAATCGAACCCACAACCTGTCGCATTTACAGGGCTTTCTCGCGGGCTTGTACCCCTGGCCTCGAAAAACTTATTCAATAAAGTAAAATATGGTTCGCTATAACCCACGTAATGTAAAAGGCCAACGAGTATCAGCAATACCTATACAAATATTTGGGCCCCAGTGTAATTGAATCATGCTTTACTTTTCTATTTTTCGTTCAGGTTTTTTCCAGTTTTTTTCAATATAACGCTGTATTAGAACTGAATTGTTTATATTATATTGCCTTCCGTCATTACTTACTCAGTAGATCCTTGTGGCCGTCGACGCGACGGTTGTTAGTTCGATTCTCACTCGAGAATGCACGGCATCGAGTTCCGATTTCGTATCCTATTTATACTAAAATCATAAAGTTAAACTGTTTATTTTTCCAAAGCGATGGTGTCTGGATCTATTTTTTTATATGGAAAAAACTATTTTTATTAGATAGACTATTTATCGAATACTATAAACCATCACGTTAATCATTTCTATGTAACCCATTGTGCCAGCGGCCAAAGTTACCTCGGGGATTTAGAACATGTCATGTCACATGTGTCATACAAAAGTTTTAGTTATTTTTATTTTATCGCGGTGGCCAGCCGTTGTATATATCATTAAGTTACATATTTAAATAAGGTTGCTACATTAGGTTAATGATTTCAACAATTTTGATATTATTTCAAGCTTCACGCTTCACGCTTCACGCTTCATCCCTAGCGGGTTAGCTAGAGGGAACTAAGTGACACTACTAATACTACAAATATTATAATACAAATATTTTTCTAATCGTAAACGAGCGGCTTTCTAATAGACAGGAAGAAAGGAAGGAAAGCATTTGGAACATTTCCTTTATTTAATGGACGAGTTCTGTCGTATCGATGGGTTATTGTTGTGTTAATGTACCTTAATGTGGTAACCGTCGTTATGCAGTCCTCGTATACGTATAAAGAGTTATGATTTAGACTTCACCTAATTATATGCTTACCTGTAAATATTATATTGGTGGTGCAGAGGCCAAAAGCGCGACTTATTGTGGGTTTGATTCTCACTCGGAGAAATGAAATATTTTTATTTTTTTGAAAAAATGATTCTTAGCTGTGGTAACGAGGCGCTGACGACGGCGTTGAGTTCCGCCACTCAACTCGCAATGCTTCCGGAATTCAGCGTAGAATGTGAAATCAGTAGGCAGAGGGAGTGTAGCTTGCCATGCATCCTTCGAATTTCGTAAGAGCAACTTAACACTACGCAGTAACCAGGACGAGAAAATGAAAGTAATTCATTACCCCGAGTGAAAATCGAACCCACAACCGTCTTGTTCACAGTCAGCCGATGTGCCACCGCTCCAGGATAGCCTTATGAATTGGTTTCATTTAATATTTACCAAAGAATATATAGGAAACGTCAAGTATTAGAGTCTAGCCAGCATAAGCATAAGCTAACAAAACAACGTTTCCACGTATAACTGACCTATCTAATTAAGAGTATGAAGGGATCAATTTAATCAATCGTGAGTCATCCCACGAGTGTTCCGAGAAGGGTATGCTGTGTGTATGCTTAATAATACTTAACTCTGGTTATTACTGATGGTCCAAATATGAGTGGAGTTCAAATTATAACTACTTGAGAAGTTATTGATTTAAAATGTAATATAAAGATACGGAAACTTTCCATTTGAAACTTATCATATTCATTTGGTTTTATTTTTGAATATTGTATTATCCTGAAAGACCCTAGTAATATACTCTATATTTCATCCATTCCCAACTTCAAGGCAAATATGTAGAAAATATTTTAAATATACACTTCAGGGTCTATGATGTATTAAAAATAATAATAATTTTTTGCCCAAAACAACACGGAAAAAGAACTAAAATCAACATATTTGGTTATTATAAGATCAAAATAAATATGGAACTTTTCTAAACATAACTCAAGAGAACATAATTAAGTACTCGTATAGCTGAAAAGAGCATTATGTCATGAATATTATTATTTTCCCGAGTGGAAACCGAACCCACGACCATTACGGCATCTAAAATATTTTCTACTCATCATCTAAAACATTCGAGACCTATCAAGATGTCTTCCCAGAAGAACAATGACGTGACAAGTTAATCTGGACGAGGGTCACAACAAATGTGCCAACTATATTAATTTCTTATCATGTCTGCCGGAAAAGACGATTAAACTTGAGCTATTTCAAACTAAATTTTAATATATTTTTAGTAGTATACTTTGTCTAATATTAGATTAATATTAGTCATCGTCGACTACTTAAATTTGCGTGGACTTTATGACGTAAAATGGTAAATCCCATTTTTCCTCGTTCCCGTGGGAATTTCGGGAAATCCTGTCTCAGGGTCCAATCACACTCTATAACTTATGAATATGGCAAATTTCAACTTTCTACTTCTCTATCTCTTCGCTCACTTCGCTCATTTCGATGAGCGAGCGGAATGCAAAAATAATTATGTTAATAAACATTTATTTAAGGGAAATTCGCGACTCCGCCTACACGTTATCGCGTAAAATTTATTTTCCAATATTTAACAAGGCGTAGTGCCACATCTGAATGTAAACGCGACTCCAACTTTCCCACTCGGGGAAATGAATTTTTAATTTCCCTCGCTTTTTTAACAAGAAGCGAAAAGCGCGGCGTTGAGTTCAGCCACTCAACACGCTACGTCTCAAAAATGAACCGAAAAGATGCAAAAAGTGTATCATCTTAACATTAGATTTCCTCTGCCTACCCTACCATAATCAGAATACAGCATAACGCTAAAAAAATATTAATCTTTTACGATAAAACAAAATATATTAAAAACAGTTCATACAAAATGATATATTGATACTGTAGCTTCGTATGTAGAGACGGGAACGTACTGGGAGGTGCCAACTCCACCAAGCACCTGTTGCTTTGGATTTATACTGTACCTTAATTGAATTGGGATTCTACTTTGTATTGTTTTACGTTTCATTTAATACTTTACAGGTTGCCTTTTAACTTAGTAGAAAGAATATATTGATAGCTTTTATACAAGTATATTTATTTCTATATAATAATTGTAGAAATTTAAGATATCTTCCGTGAAACTATTTAAATTGATGCACTGAGACATTTTTATTTGTACTTTACTATAGCAGGGTAGACAGAGGGAACCTGGGAGCCTAGTGTTTCACTCCGTTCTCATTAAGACACTTCTGTTGCCCACTTTCCGTCGAATTCTTGGTATTGTGCTGGAACTACTACTCGGGAAGCTAATGATTGTTTTATATTTATTGTTTTTAATTATATTTGAAAAGATCAAATATTGATTTTTTCCTTCTCAGCAAAACTGCCTTAAGAGCCGGTTGGAGCTTGCTGTAGGACTGAAATTAGAACTTTTCTTTGTACAGGTCAAGAGAACGTCTTGGGGTAATAATTATTTAAAAAAAACAATTTTATAAGAAGCTAAAAAACTCCGTTCTCCACAAGATTCCGAGTCGAGCCATAATCCAACCCACAACCTTCGTGATTAAGATAATATGATGGTATAGACCATTGCGCCGTGACGATCTCAATTGTTTTTAAATTCCTCAAGCCTAGATTCTTGCATAAATATTAAAAAGGAATTCACAAATAAATCATCAAAAATTATTACACAAAGATGGCCTTGTGTTAGGTTAGTAATATATATAGCTATAATATATAAAAATTCTGGTCTCAGCGTCTACAAACTATAAATTTGGCATAAAAGTAGCAAATTGGCGCGAATCAGGATTCAACCGCTCCCTAAGGGCGTGTTTCTTTACCTATTTCACCAGACATTTGATGGCGGATGCAGACTAAAGACAGAGTTATAAACAGTTTTTTACACCTAAAGCTGAGTCCCTTGGAAATATTTGAAAGTAGATTTCTTAAGTTTTAAAAAAAGATTATTATAGATCTCACATGGATTAATTAATATGAAATTTTAATAAACCCAGCCCGCCGCCCGCAATATAGTTTGTGAGGAGCCATAACACATTGTAGGTATATAAAATAATTTCAAAGTAAAACTCAAGATTTCTGTATAAATAAAAAAAAATAAACGTTAGTTCAATATTTGAGATCGTCGGGCGATATAATTCATTCTCGGGGATTCCCCCGAATATTTTTAATATCCTCGTTCTAATCATAAAACAAAGCGTGGCGTTAAGCTCTGTGACCCATCATGGAATATCTTGAATATTGGGCAATGTATGAGGAACGGAGTGTCTTGACACGAAGATTCCCTCTGCCTACCCTACTACATACGGACTACAGCGTGATGCTGAAAAAAAAAAGTATACAGTAATAAAAAAATAAAAAGTATACAGTCTAATGCGTACACTACCCCACTATCCCCCCTTACAACGTAGTAGCGTAATACGAGCACCAGACATAAACAAATTCATATCTATAAGCAATAAAACAGCGAGATCCGGTTTGCAAAACAAAATGTTTCACGTGACTTCTTTCGGAGAATTTCATCAAATAATCCTTTTGGAAAGAATTCTCACAAACTTTTGATTACTTTTTCAAGTTTTCAAGCTTCATTTAAGTTTATATTAAAATATACATGCTATAGAAATACTTGGTAGAACAACGCCTTTGTTGTGCAGTCGTCAGTAGGTATAGCTTTAAGTTCGGTGGTTGTAGATTTGAATCCGTCTAGAAAAAATATCTTTATGTTTCAAGTATTTTATTTCTAATTTTAATATTTTGCTTGTAGCGTAGTCGGTGACGTGAAAACAGCGTGTGTAAGTTCGATTTCCACTCCAGCGAATGTATTATTTTCATTTTTTCACTCTGGTAACAAAACAAAGCACGACGTTAAGTTGCGCCCCACAACACGCGCTGTCCCAAAAATTGGGGGTGAGTGTAGAATAAACCACCTTAGCACAAGGTTCCCTCTATCATCATTTTTGATGTTGCTATTCTCTGAGACCTAACACAGAGGTGCCAGGCGCCTTCGTTGATTCTACCTTCGTTGATTTTATAATGTATCACTATACATTATAAAAAAAATCATCTTCCCACAATCCAAAGTGGTTTTCGCTCGCACATTCAATTTCGTTTTTTTGATTAAATTCTTTGCAGCTACCCTCGAGACTTCCCCGCCTCGTAATACTTTGTGGATTTCACCTTTGAATTATGCTGGAATAAAATATCTGTGGTCTTTGATAGGTGGTGAATGAGCGGCGCAATTAGAGCGCTATTATTAGCTGGCGGCCTGACGCGTTATATTTTGGGTAGAGTCAAATTTTCGAATTTTTTATACGTTATATATAAAACATACATTTTATATTTGCATTAATTATTAAAGCATTGAACTCACTAGGCACAGTCCCCAAATGTCTAAATAGACTAAAAGTGTTCCTACATAGTTACAAACTTTAATTAATTCAATAGTTTTAAAATTCGTTCCGTTCCGTTTTTAAATCCAGCAAAGTATTATCTTTGTATATCATAAAATAATGAATTCATATTCATATTCGTTAAACTATCGTCCCAGGGCCCCCAGACCTACATCATTTTAGCAAAGCTGAAATTTTGAGGACTATTAGTTTAATAAGTAGTTAAGACAGTATGCGTACTCACTAACTTGAAAGTGGGGCCCTTTCAGAGGTAGCGCATAATAAAGGATCATTTCAGTACGGAAGTAATATATAAAGATATAAATTGCAAAGCCCCTAGATGACCTGAAGAAATAAATTAATTAAATAATATACTAAGACGAATTTAAATCATATCTACATTCTTTTTTCATTTCCTTTGAAATCTCAATGAAAAGAAAATGTAAAAATTTAAAACTTGTTGCAAAGTAAATGGGAAAAGATATTGGAGCTTTTGATCGAAGCTTAAATTCTGGATGCTAAAGTACGAATCGAGTAATTTTTAAATGGACTTTCCACAGAAATCTGTCTTTAAAGAGATTGGTGAAAATTTTAAAAATCACGTCAATTTCCTATCTTTTCATATTAAAAAACCTCGCCCTTAAATAAAACTGCTATAAAATAATGTAATTTTTTCTCCCCACCTTGCTTTTGATGGGGATGGAACGATTTCATATACTTTGGAACCAGTTAACTTGGTCTTTCAAATCTCATACTAATTCGTGGTTTAGAAATAAATTCCTTTGGTCTGGAACATAAGGGGAGTTCAGAGATCCTGGTCGTTATATAGATATCTATTCATAGGAAGTTGCCAAGGTCAATATTCAAGGTTTTGTTTTGTCTGCTCTTTATTTTATTGGGTTTCTCACAAAGAGTAGACTTTCTTTTTTGGTTGATTCATATTTTAGTTTTTTTTGGGAAAAAAAATAAATATTTTATAATTACAATTAAATCTTGTTAAAATACAGTTTAAAATCTAAAAGTACATACAATATTATATTTTAAAGCATAAACTCAGTTTATCATCTACCAATTTAAAATTTTTACTCCACTGAGTAACTGATAAACAATGCACTGATGAAACTGATGATTGACATATGAATTTTTATGAAAGCTTAAATCTAGCATGTAGGTAGATTACTGAGCATAGGGGAGTATTAAACGAAGGTTTCCAAAAACTCCTACGGAAAAAAATATCAAATTGGACCATAAATACTGAAAGGAGTGTAGTGGAGTGTAACTCTGCCTACCCTACTATATCGATAAAGCGTGAAACTAAGCAAAGAAGATTATTTTAATTGCATTTAATTGCAACCATTGCATTCACAGACAGAGGCTTTCAGCGCTACAATAGCCTCAATATTTAGTTAAGGTTTTTTTTTACTCTTTTACTTCTTGTCGCTGCAACTTGTCTTGTTAGCAGAGCTAGAAAAATCAAAAAAAAAATGTTCCCTCACGTAGAAATCGAACTCACTACCGCCGCATTTAGGGCCCATGCTGCCACTGCACCACAATGGCCACAATCAACATTTACTTCGTGAAATATTTCTATTTCTCTCAATACTAGCTGGCATTAATTTAATTCTAAAATACTCGAACACTGGTACATGTAATGATACAGATCTAAGACTCCCAAACATAAAGCTACTCGTGAAATAACGCCACGATATGTTCTAATAACCTCACGATACAATTCAATAAAGTGCCATTTTAATATAATTTAAAATTATTTCCTATTGCGTTAAATTATTAAGATGAAAGGTCTTTTTAAATTTTGTATCACGCTGTAATTTTTTAGGGTTCTGTACGAAAATTCTATTACTACGACTGCGCTATCCATCCGTCTGTCTGTCCGAGGCTGTATCTCAAGAACGACGATAATTAGACAGTTGAAATTTTTACAGATTATTTATTTCTATATTGTCACTATAACAATAAATAGTAGAATATTGAATAAAATAAATATTTAAGGGACTTCCATAAAACAAACGGACTTTTTCTATCATTCTAAAACTGAGGGCTGCGTGGGAAACGGAGTGTCTTAACACATAGATTTCCTCTGTCTATTCCGTCATACGGGAATAAACGTGAAGCTAGAATACGAAAAAATGTGAAAGGTCAGCGGAGCACTAAAATACTAAAAAATAGGTTACCAAATAAAATGAAAATATTTTGCATATAAGTATTACTTATTTTAAATACATATATTTAATGTTTAATAATTTATCAGCCTCGTAGTACTTAAGTCTGTAGTACGTGCGATGGGTTTGAACTCATAACGCATTTGGATGATATGTGTAACTAAATCGTTTTTATAGTGGCGAGCATAAATGGCATATAAGGAGAATTTTAGTTATAATATTTTTTAATTATTAACGTGGACTTTGGGAGCTAAAATCAAAAACTTTGTAAAATATTTTTACAAAATGTTAAAAAAATCTTTAATATTAGTACCGCATTTTCAGGCCATGTTTTCTATAATACTGTAATGACTTTCGCACTATTTTTATATCCAAACGGCTTTCTGTAACATAAAGTGGCCAGCAACCCTGCCTTACACGTGAACTTAAGAGGCAGTTTGATTTCATTTTTTTCCAATTTTTTATTGTCTCTCGGTTCCATATGTCAAGTTAAATACAGATAAATAATAGAACTTAACAAAAGACTGGCCCGAAATAGGTTTAGTTTTAATTTGTATACGGTAGTAGCAGGCTTTGATAAAAAAAATTGACCTGTCTATAACTAATCTATCAATTCATTTCTAGAACGTACTTAGAAACCATTAGCAGAGCTCTACGTTACGTTTCCTGATATGGATTTTTTCGTTTTATACACAACATTGACAAAGAAAATAATTTTCAATGAATAAGCAATTAACGCGGATCGATCCCAGGGCGAATATGCATCGCCCTAGGCTCTTCGAAAACGAGCGAACCGCAAAAAAATACATTGATAAATAAACTCTAATAGGTTATTAGTTATTAAAATCTTTTTTTTTATTCGGTGACGAAGCGTTTTACTTTCCCGGAATGAGGTAATAAAAATAATTCATTCCTCAAGTGGGAATCGAATCCACATCCGACATAACAGGAATTAATGTTAGATAATGTTCTCAACAGAAAAACAAATATATTAAAAACCATTCTTGCCTTAAACATTCTCAAAATAACAGAATTTGATCGGCAGCAGGCGCGATCGCTTTCGTATCGATCGATTGATTTACACATAGATCCCCCCACTATTTCAACCTAATTACGATTTAATTTCATTGAAAAATCCACCGTAAATAAAAGCCGTAAGGATTAAATTTCAGTGAAGAATATTTTGCAAAGATAAAAACAATCTTAAATGCTACGAAATAAGTTAGAAATTCAATTGCCAAATGGAAATCGCAAAAGCTGTTACCAAAATATATGATAATGAATAATTAACCTTAATAGCTAACAATTAAGGTCGATTTTTAATGTCGCTATGTTTTATGTTTTCTAACGGCGATTCCAGTCGAGATAGCCATGTGTTTTAGTGCTAGGACTTTGAAGGGATCTAAGAATATATTGATTGAAAAGCTCGAGCACTCACCTTCGTTTAATTTCCTCTTAATTTTACATCTTTTTTAAAGCGTCGCCTGAATCTGAAAAAAAAAATAGTTAAATAGCTTTAAGCTTCTTTCAGAATCTTTCACCACTTAGCAAAATGCTGCACCTCGTCTGACCAAACCGAAGAAATGGAAATTTTGTGGCCATTGTAGCACAGCGTATGACTGTAAGCTTTGTAGGTTTGATTCCCACTCGGGGGTTGGAATTATTCTCATTTTCTCGCCAAACATACAATATCCTGAAATTTAGGCGAGGCGGGGGGGGGCGCCTGGGCAAAACTTAGTTCCCTCTGCCGTAGTAGTGTTACTGGATAAATGGTAAAGCTAAATAATATAAATAATAAGAAACATTGCTCGAAGAAAATCAATCTACTTCTAGCCCGAACTTGGTGCCTAGGTAGGACCTAAATTAAAAAACTATAAACATTAGCCTAGGTTAGGTAATTCATACACAGTTATACCGTCTAAGGTCAAAAGCCAGGTTTTAAAATGAATTATATATAACTGCGAAAGTGGAAAAGCAAGTTCAATGAAATCGTGCATTCCCATCCTAGGACAAACGTATTTTTCCTTACGATTAAATATAAACCTTACCACTAATAGTAATAAAATTATTTTTTCTTTGTCTTAAAAATATATTATACAATATACGAAAACAAATCTTATGTGACATTGAAATAAGGTTGAAATTAGATTATAAAAATGTAATTGTTAGGGCTATCGCACACTAGCGATACGGGCGTCACGATTTTTAGTTTTTTATCTCGTGCACGACAGAGTAAAGTGTGCTTAAGACGTCAAGATGTTTAAAAAAAAGGCTACAATGTTAGCTTGAGCATCTTTGCCTAGGTTTATAACAATTTTTCTTTTAAGGCTTTCTTTATTTTCACGCATTTTTTCGCATTTTATAATGGAAATGAGAGGAACTTGTGGTAAGTAGCATCTATTTCTAATTTCAGCTCATTTCGACATTTTTTAGATGACGAACATCAAAGTCGATTCCATGTTCCATGTGCTGAGAACGTCATGGCTCAGGGGTACAAGCATGCGTCTGTTAGTTTCCAGGTTCCCTCATCCGACCCTACTATATGCGGGATACTGGGGGACACTTAACTCACAAGAATCGCGGTTACAATCAAACCCTGCCCTACTACAGCGCCATAATAAGACATGAGTCAATATAATCAAGTGGAATTCAAACCTGAATTATTGCAATCAGTAAATACACACCAATCATTGTACTATGTTATTATTTAAAATTATTTTCCTGTTCTTGCAAAGCAATATAAGACACGCTGGTGTACACGCTCCAGTAACAGATACAGAATGCTGTATTAAAAAAGATTGACATATTTTTTTCTTAGAATACTTGAACAAAAAGCTCTAATTATTTAATTTATCTATGTACCGGCATATGTACGTGCTATCTAATTAATATTTTTTTAACTTCACGCTGTATCCCGCATATAGCAGGGTAGCAAGAAGGACATTAAGTAGCGGAGAAGTAAGGAAGGAAGGCGAGGAAGGAGAATAATATGGAAAAAGGGCATCCATATATGTTGTCTTATATGAAATTGATATTTCTTCTTTAGTTTCTTTGACATTTTCTTAACGGAATCAAAAATCAAAGATCATTATCTCAACGGAACGTAAAAAAAGATTCATAATAATAAATAGTTTCCAAATAAATAACATTAAAAATATTTGCCAGCTATATATACCACAAATAGTAAAAAAATATTATCCTTGACGAGATATCGAATGAGATTCCTTTCGCCATACATTGCTGACCCTAAATCAACATCTGCATTCCACAGGAGCTTTTTACGAAAAGACTTTAAGGTTTTAATGGTAGAGGTCAAATTTCAAAACATACAATGTCCCTCATAGAATCGCAATTATAAAGGCGTTGATATACTGCATTTATAGAGCTTTATGTTTGGAAAGTAGATTTTTTTTTAAAAGCCTACGTAGGCACTTATAGTTATAAATGGGAGTTTTGGGTTCAATTCCTAATCGAAAGAAGCTTTTTAGCTTCACTTTATAGTCTACGTTCAGCAGGGTGTAAAGCACCATCCATTCCATCTATCCATTCCCCATTTTCTTGAATTTCTTGTGGCATTTACAGTCACACCTTGTGCCCCTGCGCCACGACTGGCCTCATCAATAATAATATTTATTTTTCTTTTATTAAAAGCTTATATATTTAAAATATAGCATAAGGATCGATAGCAAAGCATCTTCTACAGGAAGAGGTACTGATTACAATGTTATTTAGATTTGGACCTTATCACGTAACAACATGGTTTAAATTGGTATACCTTAGTTTCAAGGCTTCTATCTTGGCACAAGTTTTATTTGATTTTATAAGAATCAGTAAAAGCACTCAATGTGCGTCTCAACAATGTAAAGGACATGTAGGATTAGAAAAATATCTAATATGCGACAAAAACAGCTATTGGTTAATATCAGTTTATAGGTATATATATATATACACTGACAACGAGTTTAGCTCAGAATTTTGTTTTAGTAGACAATAAATTTAAAACCCCGTTTTTCCCCAATACCGTAGTCATAACCGGAAATACTCTCTTAGTGCTCCCCTATTCTCCCCAAGAAAATTTCATGCCAAAGTTCAAAATGAGATTAGTGTTTTAGAGTATTGTAGCTTTAGTGAAAATATTAAATCTTTCTAAGAATCGCTTTGTTGTCCAACTGTCTGTACGTATGTCTGTCTGCTCAGACCATTTATCTCAAGCTGAAATTAATATCAAATATCCAGGTCTGCTGTCTTTTGGAGCACAAAAAAATCAAGCTTTTATGTCAACGCAATCAAAAGATAAGGGCATTTATGCATGGAATTTTCTATGCATTTTCTATGAAATGCATTTCCTAACTAAAACCTATAGGAAATAAATGAAAACAGAAATTTATAAATATAATTACAAACTTATATTTGTAGTTCATTTCATACGAAATGAGTACGTAAGCATAAGCATAAGCTTGCAAAACTGACTTTTTCAACTTTTATAAGTTGTATTTCATTGTCTATAGATGAGTCCAACTCACACTTAACCGGATTTTTTTCGAAAACAACGCGGCCAATTTTCACGAAACGTCTGGTTAACTACAATGTTGAAAAGAATTATATAAGTATTATCATATGAAATATGTTCCGATGGTTAAAATATGTGATAACGTAATATCACTATACACTTCGTCTAGATAACTATCTAAACTTGCTAACTCCATACCTTCATTCTTCCTTCAAAAATACAAAAAAGAAACAAAAGAACGTTTATTACCAATTAAACATTTAAAATGTAAGACGGAAGCAGTTTTTCTATTACAAAAAGATATTTAGCAGCGCATCGTTAATAGGCCATCAATTAGAAAACACTTTCACCGCGAGTCGGTCGGTTTCTGTAAACGTTCATTGTTTTAATTTCGCCCAAAAACGCCCGGATTCGATAAAGTTTTAAATTAATGGAGCATGTTTTTCACCAGCTTCGATCGTGTGGCAAGCGGTTTGCGTAGTTTTAGGATAAGTTTACGGTTATGATAGATCAATCTTATTCTGTTTTTGTTTTTAATCTGTTTTTAGGGTTCTGTACTTCAAAAGGAACAAACGGAACTGAACTGAATTGAAAATTATCTCAATTATTTCATAACAAGCTGAAATTAATATCACATATTCAATTGTACAGTCTCTTGCAGCAACAAAAAAAATTAATTAATTAAGTACATCAACCATATAAGATGTACTTCCAGTTGATCTACAATTCTGAAAATTGTCGAGAAAGTCGAGAACAACCTGTCTGAACTGAATCTCAAGCTCTCTTAGCTTGCTATATGCGGGCGCAGTGTGCGTGAAGCTGAAGAATTTAATCAAATCCATGAAAATGCTGAACCTCGCGAGCAACATTTAAACGACTTACATAAATAATAAAAAGATATTTAAACTATCGTAAGCTTCCTTTGTCTATGTTTAATATGTAGAATATTAGGTCAACATGTGTCCATATAGACTACAATATTGTCCTATAATCTTTTAGTATTTATCAATGTATTCATGCTTATATCGTATAGAGAGAGTGTATAATATAGTGTACTCCGTTCTCCATTTTCTGTCCAATTTTAAGCAGTCGCGTGTTGAGTCGCAGAACACAACGCTGCACTTTATCCTGTTACTAGATCGAGAAAAAAAAATAATGATGTATGAAACATATACAATAAACAAAACAGAATTCCTTCTACTCTTCTATAAAAACTACTTTAAAATATTATGTGTATTCGTAACATCGAATTTTATTCCCAAATACTAATAAATATTTGGTCCCTCTAGCCACAATAGGTCGGGTGGGGCCATCGACCCGGTCACGGGGTCATAGCGCGGACACCATTGTTTTACAGTCTGTCATTAGCCCACTTACACCACCGCCAGGAGTCTATCCTACATCTATAATATACATGTATATGGAAGGTGATCATGTGAAAGTTGTATTTGGATTAGTTTGGATTTTTTGGGGTTCTAGGTAGTGTAGGCAACAGAAGCCTAGTGTTACTACTCTGTTTACTCTATTTCCCATGTTCTGATTAATTTTCTAGACATTGAGTGTTAAGAAGCGAAACTCAACGCCGCGTTTAGTCTTGTTCTTGTTGCCACTGCGAGAAGACGATAATAGTTCATTCCTAAGAGTGCGGCCCTATATATAAATATAATAAATACACCTTTGTAAATGAGGAAGTTTCATATTATTGATATTACAAATTTCAACCTACTTTAATTAAAATATAGGTGCGTCCATTAGTAAGCGTACAGTCGGTTACATCAAACCAATTAGCATGTTAGCCTAGGTATAACATGGTAAATATTTTAAAATAATTTTTCAATTCTTGACTTGACTTGTCTCTTCTCTTCTAAGAATTGGTGATTTGTGGTGCCCAATATCGAAAATATTTTAAATACTGTGCGGCGTTGCCCACCAATGTCTCAGATTCGAGCAAAAATTGGAACACAGAGTGTCTTGCTACTATTTAGTTTCTCTCGACTATAGCTGTTCGTTTATTTTCCAACGTAGCACCAGGTTCGCGTATTAAAAGAACCAGCCACCTATTTATATTTATACTTAGCCCGATAGGCGATCGGGCGATTTTCATCATAACTTTATATTTAAAATCCGTCAGCTGCCAAACCTTTTGTTAATTTTGGCGTGTTTTACGATCGGCTATAACTCCGCGATGACGCGACGCAAGATGGCCGCGGCTAATGACGGAAAGGAAAGGGCGCAAATATTCAGACCGTTTAACTGAATAGAATTGTAATAAAAACGATAATTTTTTGACGACTGTGTGGTGCAGTTTGTGTGTATGTGATCGTATGTGCTAGTTGAGAGTTCGATTCATTTTATTTGAGGAGTTTTTTATTCTGAAGATAAATAAATGATAAATGTCTCTTTGGTTAAATGTAGTATAGTAAAGATTTTGGCTTAAACAATATTATTTTTATTTAAATTTGATTTGAAAATTGGAAAATCCTCTTAGGATCAGTATTAGACAAAGCTCTTTTGTCTTCCGTGATCGAAAGATATTATCTTCCACTTAGTCTATATCGTCTGGATTGGTTTTCTTAGAAAAAATCACTGTAAATGACAAATATAATTAACAGTTAAATTAACTTTTTCTTATATAGAAGAACTTAAAATATTTTCATTAATTATAAATAGAAAATATTTCATAATGCAAGATGTTTTGCATCTTGCAAAGTAAAAAAGGTAAAGTGAGATCTTTGAGAGCACAGTGCTAATATTGGTACAGGAAGTCAAGTAAACAGAATGATAATCTCCCGAAGATGTAGACGACGGTGAATGAGGCGAAAAAGGTATACAGAGACTGTAACGTTTCAAGGCCCGTTCTCTAAATTTTTTCCTCAATACTTTTACCTTTAGTCAACATCTCTCCATAAAAGGAAATACGTTAAGCTCGACATGACACCACCGCGTGAGACTGTAAATGCGACTGTTAAAGGTTCAATTCCCACTAGGGAGCACTTCCGCGTGGGAATTGGAATAAATTTCACTGACAAAAACAAAAAGATGCGGTGACGTTAGCCCCTTAATATTTTAAGAATTGGTCATGAGTGGGACGTGGGGTGTCTAAACACTAGGTTCTCTCTACTTACCCTGCAATATGAAGGATGAAGCGTAAAGCTGATCAATCAGAACCAATTCGTACCACTGGAGTATCAGTAAAACGTACATAAGCGCAAGAAGTAAATTAAAATACTTCTAAACGCATTTTATTATAATTACATTTACTACAATAAAAAACAAATTCGTCCAATCTCCGCCATGTTATCGCACCACAAGATGGCCGCGATTAATGACGTAAAGGGCGGGAAATAGTATTCCTCGTTATTTTGTATTTAACGAACCTAATAATACTTTTGAAGGCAACGCAAAATTTGTATTATATTTTTGGATTGCTCAAGTGATTGTTAGATTATTTAATTTAACATTGATTATGCTATTGAATATTAATTTTGCAAATTAATTAATATTTTTATTTAAACTTTTAAATTGATAGATTATTTATATTTTAAAATATTGTTAACTATATACAACCCTGTGACATTTATTTAATTATTTTGTTTAACTTTACATCGTATCCCGCACAAAGCAGGATAAGCAGAGGGAACCTAGTGTTAAGACAGTCCGTTACCAACGCACCGCATTTTCGAGACTCTTATTTATTTTACTAAAGCAAGTAAATGAAAATCATTCATTCCCACGAGTGGGTATCGTACCCGCAACCGTATCGTTTTAACGCTGTGCCGCTGTGCTGTGCCAGTACGACCTCAATGATTTGAAGTAGGAAATTTTTCTTGGACAAATTTATAACCGCCTTTTGATCGCAATCAAAAATTTAATGATCGATCCACTTAATGTTTATTCGTTATCGAGAACCATTAAACTAAGAATACTAAAAGTATTAATGAAACCACATGAAACGGTCCGGGTTTGTTTGGAAGCTGAGCCACGCGCCGGTATTTAATACGCGATTTACGACGCACATTTGGTAAATCTTCGGTAGTACACACGACGCGATGCTTGTGGATTCGATTTCCTATAAAATTACAT